>BJBW01011513.1:6323-53891 GCA_004320125.1 Scolopax mira
CAACTTAAATATCTCTTTTTTCATTCATGATATACAAGGAGAACCATGGGGATGTTAGGTTTATTTCTGTTTTTTATCTGTTCAGGTATGGTGGCTTCCTCCCACGCTTGTTTTACTGGGCAGATTCTGGATGGAGGAGTTACTAACAAGAATTGGCAGTTCAGAAGTGACTTTTGTTTTTAAAAATGATTTTGTGTAATAGTGAACACTTGGTTATTCTCTCTCTTTCACACATAGCTTACAACATTCTTACTTTCTTTAAAGGGATGGAGCAGTTTTACGACTGGAGCAAGCAAGATTGCCTCAGCTGCTAAAGAGGGTGTAAGTAACCAAAATCTCTCTATAGAATCATATAAAAAATAGATGCCCAGTGAATGTAGATCTCTGCCTTGACTATTTCTTGTGTTCCTGGATGGACATTTTGGTAAATGTATCCACTAGATGTAAGCATCCCTGCCATTTTTATATTCCCTTGAGAAACAAAAATTATTTATAAAGCAGAAATTTTTGTCTCTGCCAAATAAGGCCAAATTGCATTCTTCAGCAGGAATTTAATACCAAGTTACAAATTGCTGATGATTTTATGGTTTTTTTTCTTCCTTTGGCTTTTCTCTAACTACATTTTTTTGTCAGTTTAACTAGAGAGTTTGTTGGGCAGAGACTGTGCCTGGAGGGGGATGCTTTTGGAAAAACTGAGGCAAGATCTTCACACTCTGCATGTTCTGCAAATCTGCAGACTTAGGTGACAGTGATTCAACTAACTGTAGGCTAAAACCAGAGGAAATAGAAAATACATTACATTTTACATAGATTATGAGGATGGAAAGAGATCAAATATTTTTGTGAAAATAATGCATTACAACATTTTCAGTTTTGCTTAGCATTCTTCCAAACTTTTATCCTGGCAAGGATCATGCATCATTTCTAAATGTGTGTATTTGAAAATCAAAAGTTTTATTCCTAGTAAACTTGAATGTATTTGTTTCTTTTCACAGGCTACCAGATTTGGATCTCAAGCAAGTCAAAAGGTGATTATAGCTTTAGCTCTAGCTTATTGCCTGTAATTGGCTTTAAATATCATGTGTTTGCCTGCATTGATTGATTTAAACTTAGAATCATAGAATATCTCAAGTTGGAAGGGACCCATAGGGATCATCGAGTCCAACTCCCTGCTCCTGGCAGGACTTGATCATCAAGAGACCAGTGTGTTTTTCCTTCATGGTGCACAGTAATTTTTAGGTTCTAGCTTTTATTTCCACCAGAATTGCAATCAGCTGCAGTGATCAAATTTAGCAAGAAATAAACAGTGATACCCTGCTGTGTATAACTGTCGGGTGTATTGGAGAGGCAGTAGAATGAAATGTTTTAATTCATGCTTGCAAACTTAAAATACTATTATTTTTGTGAACCTTAAATATGGTTTACCTTGGAGTAGTTTTCTTGGTGATACGCTATAACGCAAGCCATCTTTCTGTTGCTAAAGCCTAATAAGATATTGCAAATGTGAACTGCTTAATATTTTAGTATATGGTACTGAGAGTTTTACTTTGAACTGTAACAACAAAAATATCTTGTTAGAGCACCCAAACTTGATACTTAAAAGTCTTAAAGTATTTGCTGCTTGGCTGTTAAGAAAAACTTCAGCATTCTACAGTTTTTCTTCCTTACCTCCTTCGGGCAGTTTCCCTTTTAGAAAACTACTCTTCCTTTAGTATTATTAGCAAATGTAAATATAATATTAAGTGTAAAAGCTCATCACATCTACTGACAAGGACCACAGCAACACGGTGCTCTAGAGTCTGAGCTGTGTTACTGGAGCTTCAGTTTGGTTCCTGCAACATCTGATCTTTTGCTGTGTAGAACAGATTTAGCATCTTTTAAATGCAATACATTGTTTAAAAGCACTTTTGGTCTCCTGTGACTGGACGTATTCACTCTTTGTCTTGTCAGTAGATGTTAAAGTTGGAAAAGGTTCATGCTACTTAACTTGCTTTAAAACAATGCTGCCAAATTTTGCTAAAAGCTGCTTCTACCTTCCTTGCTCTTTCTCTTTTGCTGTCTGGGTAAAGTTTTGGGGCTACAAGCAGCAGCCAGAGCCGGTAACAGCCTCCTGTGTATTCTTGTGCATGGACTCCTTGTTGCTGTTGGTGCTGAATATGTGCATTTGCTCTTGAGCCATCTTTTTTTTTTTTTTTTTTTTGGCCAAATCAGGCCTGTTTAGAGTAACGTTGTGTGTTTTGTACGGTAATGTTTCTTCAAACCTATTTAAAATAAGTTGGATAGAGATATCCAAGCTCTGCACTCTCAGAAAACATACTGTGCTTTTGTCTGTTGCTCTTCATGAACAGCTGAGCTGAGGATTTCTGTTTGCATGTCTGAGCCAGGAACTACCCTGAGATGTTGTTTGAGGGCAGACTCTTTAATAAATGCCCCCTTCTGTAGTGTGTTTAGTGGGTGTCTAAGATGTTATCCTGAAAGATAAGGAAGTGATTCAGATAGAAACACAGTTATACCCAAATCTTTCCTTTTTGTATATACAAAATGACATGGTTGAGTAGATGGGATAATATGAGAATTCTTCCTGATTCTACTTCACTTGGCTTTCCTGAACTCTTAGTGTATTACACTCTTTATAAACATAAAGCAGTTTGCCAGGTTTAATAGACTGAAGCATTTTTTCAAAGATTAAAAATCCCCCGTCTTGTTTTTCTTAATTACCTCCTAGCCTCACTTCTGACGGAAACAAGCCCTATGTGGTTTGCCCTTGTGTTTCTTGCAAGGTGGAAATGGGGTTACCTTTTGCCTTTGACATCTCAAATAGCCTCTCAACTGGTTACGGGGCAGAAGTACTGGGAATGATGGTGGTTGAGTAGAGGGAGATCCTCGTGCTGTGGTGAAGGGAAGGGCCTTTTAGACACCTGGGAATCCGTGGAGGAAAGATGCTCCAGGTGCTCCATCCCCAGGAAGAACACGAATGAAGCCTCCCACCCTAACCAGTGTGAGCAATAAGATTTAAACTCTTAGGAAATGAAACTTCATCAGTCTCTGCTAACATTTGGGAATGATGTTTGTCTCACAAGCAAATCAGCCCTTTTGGATTAATTGGGCTAATTCAGAAGGTAATTACCATATAATAAGGCAATTCTCAAGAAATGTTTAAATCACTCAAAGGCTTATTATGAACGTAAGGAAAGGAATGATTTCACATGAAACATTTGCAAACCCTGCTCTCTGTGTCAATATCAGCTTACAAAAGTAATTTTGTGACTTACACTTTGGGCTTACATTTATTTAAGATGCCCCTGAAGTACAATATCCTTGTGCATCTTGTTCTGGACCGCAGTAGATTTCTGAAGTTGATTCTTTTCTCTTCCTGCAAACCTGGAGCTGTAAAAGAAAAAATACAAAAATGTTCTGTCACAGCTTGACCTCTTCTGTATTTCTTAGAAATAGTGAAATAGTTGGGCTGTTATTAATAGATGTCAATAGCAGCACTACAAGACAAGAATTGTGAAAAAGATCTAAACCTATAAGTAATTTCATTAGGAAGAAAAAATAAAGAGTGGATGAGGTGAGTTCTTCCAAATATTCAGCTGCAGGCATTAGCAAGGTGCCCACTTCGAGGCTATTGCTGGTGGAACCACTGCTTCTGCTTCCAGTGCAGGGTCAGACTTTGCTTGGGCTCTGGGCATCTCCAACAACCTATTGCCACATGCATTTGTTTTTTTCATTTATTTTCTTTTAATATTTTCTGCAGCACTGTACTGCGTGTGCTTTCCAGTTCATTCTGCTTATATGAATCAAAGCTTAAGGCTTCACCTGTTTTTGGAGATACATCTGAGAAATTGGCCTGCAGAAGATGTGTGGCTGTGTTTGGTTTTGGTGGTTTGGTTTCTTTTTAAAAGGAAAATATAACTGACTTTCTTTTGTTTTGCTTTTAAATAGGCATCAGAGTTAGGTCAGACATTAAATGAAAATGTTCTCAAACCTGCACAGGAAAAGGTAACTTTGGAACTAGTGAATTACTTGCAGAACATGGTTATGCTTCTTTAGGGAGTGATTGTTTCCTGCTGATTTTCATGCCACCAGCACAGCTGTTCTAGTTCCTGTGGTGTTTCTAGGAAACTGGTTTGAAGCAGGTTTTTATCTTCCTTTCTTGCACTATATTAATTCAATATTCTTTACGTAGCATTTCAAATCACAGGAGAAGACTCTAATTGATTTCCTAGTCCCTAGAATTACCCACAACTTATTTTGGAGTGCTTAGATGCAGTATTTTCAGGGTTGTTTTCAGAGTGCGTTTCCTTGAGCTGATTTTTATTTTGTAGGACAATTTAGTGAGGAATGTTGCTCTCTATATTAAAAAAAAAAGAAAGATTTATATCCCTTAAGATGTTGGGCTGTTAGTTCTAAATAAGTGTTACTTTCCAACTAGGTATTGAGTGGTCTCTGCCTGGCACGTATATGGTTATATGAAGTCATTTGCTTTGGAACAACTGCCACTTACTAATTGGTTAAAGACAGTAATTGTATTCTGGTTGACCAAAATTCAAAGCCCTTTTAATATTAAAGTAAATATGTATAAAGCACAGAGAATAAAATGGATCTGATAGATTTTTTTTTTTTAATCTCTCGATATTTTTTTTTAATATAGTAACACATATTTATAAAATATCATGAGTTTTGCTGATTAGTGTAATGATACCTTCCTCAAACTGTATGTATATCAGCAGAAAATTCCCACAAATTTCAAAGCACTGAGGTTCACTCCATTAGAGATCAGTAGGTCATTTGCTTAAATTTGTTAGCTTTGACTTAAGTATATTTTGATTCACTTTTGGGTTTTTTTTTTTAACACTTTCTATTTTTAGCTGTTAAGACAAGTTTACTTGGGCTTAAGGTTTCAATACTACTTTGTTTTATGACTAATTACCCATACTTTGATTCACGTAGGTGAAAGAGGGGAAAATATTTGAGGAGGTCACCACGGGGGTGTCACAGTGGGCCAGCAAGGTATGAAGAGTGAGCCAGTCTCCATATTCTCATCAAAAACTTGCAGTGAAACAAAACCACAACTCAGCTTTAGTGGGTGCTTGTGCTGAATACAAGACTTTTGAAAGTAGAATTTTCAGTCCATGGTACTTCTGTGAGGTGTTAAAAAGTGATGCAGGTGTGATGTAACAATTCTAACCGAGGGCATGATGTAGAGTTATAGGACAGTTGGTGTCTTAAACACAAAAAGAAAATCTTAGAGAATATGGAGACAGCTTGCGTAACATTTTTTTTTTTCAATTAAACTTACTAATGTTCTGTACTTTTTTTTTTTTTCCTTTTTTTTTTGCTATCATTGCTTGGTCGTGTGGTAAGTGCTCTCCACAACTGCTAAGCACTGAAGTCCTGCACGATCTAATACCTCTTCTGATAACTTTTGGGTGTTACCTGGGAGGGGTCTGTCTTTCTAGCGCTGTGAAAGTCAGCCCTGGAAGCTCCATCATGTACTGGCCCAGTGCCTTAAATGTTGGGAATATCTGAATAAAATCAGTGATGTTACCTGCTCTGTTTAGAGCCTGTCAACTTTCAGTCTGAATTCTGGGGTTCACCCGCTGTATCTGTGACACAGATTAGTGCTTCTCTGGGTCTCCCTTCAGAACTTGTGTTTCTAATACAATGCCAGGCCATTATAACAACCCCAAAGGATTCTCCTGGCAGTCGTGTTTATTCTGGAACTCAACTTTTGGCCTCTTCTACATGGGCAATGATGAAATGGGGTGAGATTTTTAGAGCAATAGAAATATAAATGCTAATTGCAGAAATCATAAGGTCAAAACATCAGCGCTGCCATTAAGTTCAATTTTATGTAAGGAGTAGTTTCAGCATTTTTGTCAAAGAAGTCTAGAAGAGAATTCAAAAGCTGTTATTGACAATGATGAACTCAACCTATTTTTCACACGTTCCAGCAGAACGATGCTGTCAAATTTATGTTCTTTATATCAACCACGCAAGTGCCCGCCAAAATATTAATAGTTGTGAGTGAATTTTTCTGATGAGTTCTCTTTACCTGAGCAAGGGAGGGATGTGTTGTGGCTGTTGCTGTTGGACTTGAATGAGGTGTTGGGTCAGTCTGGACGAATGGAGTATCATTTTCTTCTCTAGGTTCAGGGAGTTGGAAGTAAGGGATGGCGCGACGTCACCACTTTCTTTTCTGGCAAAGCAGATGATAATTCTGAAAGGTATTTTTTTTTAATTGTTATTTTCTATGTGTCTTTAAACCCATAATTTTGTCTCCTTTCTGTCCTCTGCAGTATAGTAGTAGCAGGTAATTTTTAAATATGAAGAAATTCTTCTTAGCTAGTAGTCCTCCTGTTTGTAACACAGGAAGAATTCAATCTGTTTATGCCAATTCAGTTGTTGTGTTAATTTGTGTTAGACTGAGAACAAACTAGTGCACCTTGCTTTTCGTTTCTTTCCAAATGCATTGTCTGCCCCACACCTCAGGCCTATTAGTACTTAAAGCTGTTAACAAAAATCTGTGAATTAAAATGCAAGCTTATGCAGTTCAGAAAAATGTTGTAGTTCTTCTGCCTTCATCCTCAGTTTTTGTTTAAGCAAAGGCCAGTAACACTATGGTTTTCTCTGTTTATAGTCATTTATTGTTATGTTATAACTCATTTATTTTTACCTCCCTTTCCCCCCCTCCCATAAAAGACCACCGGAGGGAGAAAGCTACCAGAACAGTAGAGGGGAGGGCTACCAGAACAATGCTGTAGATCAAAGCTTCTGGGAGACCTTTGGCAACTCGGATCCACCAAAAACTCAAAAATCTCCAAGCAGCGAGAGCTGGACCTATGTGGACAATTCCACAGAGAAGAAGAGCTCCGATAGCTGGGACGTGTGGGGCTCAGGAACAGTCTCCAACAACAAGAACAGTAACAGCGACAGCTGGGAAAATTGGGAGACCAACTGGGAAAACGCAGGAGGGGAGAGCAAGACCAAAAAACCTCCTAAGGCAACAAAAAAGGCATCTTCAGCTGATGATGGGTGGGATAATCAGAACTGGTAGAACTCTGTTCATGCTGTTTCCTACAGCTAGGAAAGGGAGGCAACGCTGGCTGAGTGAGGGGGGAAAGTTTTACCCACGACTGGAGTGTCTTGGTTGACCTTATTGATCTGTTACTTTTGTGCTTCCTGTTCATTCTCCTTTCTTCTGTCCCCGTTTAGGAAAAAGAAAAAAAAAAAAAAAGAATAACATCTGAATCTTTTATTACATGAAGGTGGCTCTCCCTGTTTTTTAAGGCTAGTGATAACTATATTCTCCTTGCACTCTTGAAGCTGGGTACAGTCATTTTCTTAACGTGAATGTTCAGTGCAAGCACGCTTTCGTGGCACAACCTTGCATGTATAGGTTAATAGGTGTTCATCCAGTCCTCATGTGATTTAAGATGACCTGGGGTGTTTAGTGCAAAGGGCAGAGTGTGTCTTGAACAGATAGCCACACCATCAGCAAACTGAAGTTGAATAGATCTAGTTTCAAATGCCTTATGGATTGCTCTGACCGTATTAAGTCTGGCAATTCAAGATGGTCTTTAAGGTAGTTTTTATTGGAGCTTTGTTTTTAAACTTCATGAGATTATTTTTTTTTTTAGTCTTTTAAAACTTATTTTCTCCCCTTTAGAATGAATAAGGAATCTAGAGGTAGATAACTGTTTATGTAAACTCAGAGTTTTGAGCTGAGCTGTCAGGGATACCCCCTTCTTGCTCAGAGGGTTGAGAGTTTGCCCGGTGCCGCTCTCCTGCTTGGGCAAAGCTCCAAGCCCTGGTCTTCTCCTTCCTCCCCTACACTCTTCCCCCAGTTGGAGTATTTTATAGAGTCTGGTTTTTCTCTGTCTGTCTTCCTTCTTCCCACCTCTTTTATCTATTCTGATAAAAATGAAATCTTTCTGCTGCTTAGGGCCTTTCAGACATCTGTTTGGCAGCTTGGCAGTGAAACAAATGTATAAGAAAGGTTCCAGTAAGAAAAAATGGGTGGAAAATATGAGACCGTGGAGGAGAGAGGCTGGCAGCAAGCCCCTCTCAAGATGAGTAAATGTCTGGATTTAATAGTAAATTTAAATTAAGCAGATGTTTTCCAAATCGATCTTTAATATGTCCAACTGTATCTATCATGTATTTCTCTACATTTTCTTCCTGGATCTTGTTAAAGAAACGCTATTTTGGAAACTTTAGAAACTCCTCGTCAGCATTAAGGAATGGAATGGAAGATTCACTTATGTCTCAGTTTTGATCCAACAAATTGCTCTGCATGACAGAAACCATAACTTCTACAGAAGAACTGTGACTTTAGCAACAAAGGTGTCCCGTGTGTCCCGTTTTATTTTGGGGGGTGGGTTGTAAATGTAGACTCAGCCTGAAAACAGTGAGCTCACTTGAAAACTTCCAATCACGATGTTGCCCTGTAGTCTGCTTTACTACAGCGTGGAGCTCTTTGCTGTGGACTCCCTAAATCTTAATACAGACCTAAAAAGCTTTTTCTTTTTAAAATTATTAATTATTCAAGCAAACCACCCAACCTGAGTTGTCAAAGTTACCTTAAATAATGCTTCGGTTCTTTTTTCTTTTCACAGAGGTTTTTGAGCTTTTTGTAATATCAAGAGGCTAAAAAGGAAGGAAAATCATGCCTCAAAATTGCCTCAAAAGTAGCAGATTTTATAAAAGCTTAAGTCTAAGTAGAAGCAGCTCTATTTATTATTTCTATTAGTAGGATCTTTCAGATGGTAACAGAGTATTTTTCTAGCCCTGCCCTGCTGAGTTGGTATTTCATTTTTTTTTTTGTTTCTCCCTCCTTGCTCCCGCTGAGGGCCCCGCTCCGGCGCGGCAGGACCCCAGCACTCCTCAGGCTGAGCCGCCCCGGGCAGTGCCCAAATCCCTAGAGATTTGGGTTGATGATGCTGTTTGTGGTACCCGACTGTAAAATCAGGGGTTTGTTCTGCTTTTTCTGCTGTTCCCAGTATCCCTTTGCCATAGCCCAATTGCATGTCCATCCCAACTTGGTATTTTTCTGCGTACGCCCCTGTTGCCTCCTTGTTGTTTGTCCCCTGTGGGACAGGGATGCGTGGGCTTTGGGGGCAGTGGATGTCCCTTCTCCTCAGCTGCGTGGTTTATTTATAGATCACTTGCAGCTACAATCAGCAGGAGCCATTTCTTTGTTTTTCTGGTTTTATTTTTGCATCTCTTGAGCCTTTATGTTCTAAATTAAACTACCAGGGCCTTACTCAGGCAGAAGATTTGGGTAACGATTTTTCTTCCAGCTGAGGAGGCAGTGACAGAGCAGTTGCCATCTCTTTTTGCAGTGCTGTAGAGAGGCAGCAGGATGCTACAACTCCCAGGAAGGTGTTAATGGAAGATACTAAAAATGACTATTATGGTAGAAAGTGTAACTGCAGCCACAGAACTGGTGTATCAACCGGGCTGTTAAACAGGCAAATTGGTATTTTTTTTTCTTTATGACTTGTCTGAATCAGAACATTTTACTGTGTCTTCCAGAGGAGAGGATGAAATGAGGGCATTTTCTTTTGCAAAGCCTCGGTTGTATTGGATTTTAGGGTTTGTTTTTTTTTTTTTTTTTAAAGTAGGTGGCTGGGAAGTCTCTGCAGTCAAGGCGCGTGTGTGGAGCGAGTGCTTATGAATTGGAACTTTTTGTTTCATCCTCCTCCCTTTTCCCCAGTTCCCCTTCGTTTGGGCTGATGGTGAGCTCTGTGATCAGAGGCGTTGGGTAGATCCTGGTGGCACTCTGGCCACCCACCCAGGTGACGATGTGGCTGTTGAGTCTTCATCAACATGAGGATGACGAGGCTGTAGTGTCACCCTCTTCCTCCCCGCTTTGGTGGGTGAATGGAGCTTCACTTCCCTTTCAGTCCCACACCACCTCTGAACAATGGCCAGGAGAGAGCACAGAAGGTGGAATGAGTACTGCAACAGTTGGACATTGCAATGTTTGGTTTAAATTTCCTGGTGTTTCAGGCCATTCCTTCGTATGGCTTCAACTTTGGAAAATACAGAGCAGCTGGATTCCTGCGGGTGGTCTGAAATAAGAAGAGCATCAAGACGCTCAAACTAAGTGCCACTTCAAGAGTGGAAGTCTTAGAGAATGTTCCTGAACAAGGAACCTAATCCTAGGAATTAGGGATTATTTTAAAATGTTTGTGTCTCAAAATCTGTTAATAATTACACCGTTTCAAGAAGTGCTTGGCCAGCTCTCCCTTGGGGTTGAGACCTCAAGGATAGTGCTGCTGCCTTTATTTTCCAGGCCGGACTGTGTAACATTCCATGGGTTCCTGATGTATTTCTCAGTGTAATGATCTGTGCAATAATTCAACAAGTGTAGGTAAAACCTTTGTTGTTTAATCCAGGATACATTTAAAGATACAGTGGTCCTCTCGGAGAACAGCAGCCTCCCAAGGTATTTCGGTTCTTACCTTACTTTGGCAATATTAAATCTTGGTAATTTTGTTAGGAAAGGTTTAGCAGCAATCAGTGATTTGAACAGAAATCAAGAAACACTTTGATGTCTATTATCTTCGAGTTGGATTGTGAGGGCTCAGTGACAGCTCTACTCGTAGCCCTCTCTCCTTTTCACGCCGGCAGAATCTTGGTCCGTATGGAATTATGGAATGCTGTATCTTTAATTTTCCTGATGTTGTTTTTTGTGACGTTCACAGGAACGGTGGTTTCGGTGAACACTTCATTGTTCTGTAGAGTGGTACCTGACTTGAACTGCAGTGTCATCTTTCAAAGAGCATTATAATAAAGCAAAGAGATATGGAGCAGAACGGTGTTCGGCCTTTTTTCAGGAGAATTCAGTGAATTTTAAGGCCGTGTGCGTTAGTATAGATGATGTGGCCTTTTGAATTAATTAAGTTAGGGTGGTTGGCATTGCAGAGTGTCCTCAAAATGGGTTGCTTTGTAATTAAGGAAGTGGGAAAGTATTATTTGGGTATGAAATTGTCTTGTTGGAGGAGAGTAGCAGGTGTCAGGCGTGTTCTTTGCTGCCAGTAGCAAGGGGGGAAGGAAGCCCTGGAGCTGGCCATGGAGCCAAACCCTCCTGTTTCATCTTCATTCTTCATTGGACTTCCATAATTGAACTTAAAATGCTTTAAATTTAGCATCTATTTGCATTAGGAACAGTTTTAAGACAACAATGTTTCCTTCCTTTATTTAAAGAGAACTATAAAATAGAAATTAAAGCTGTTGCAAATAGATTTATGTAGTTGGAGCTTTTTATTAGCTTGTCTACAAAGGCACTTACCACAGGAGAAAAGGTAACTTTTAAAGAAGTTTTTCTCTCCAAGAAGTGAGATTCCTGTGATGAATCCTCCAGCTGGTGGTGATGCTTCACATTCAGATTCCAGATTTCCAGTAGGATTCCAGTTTCAGCCAGGTGAGTACTCCAGATGATTCATGACTGCACTGAGCTCTATCTTAATGTTATATTTTAAATAGGTATTTTATAAAGTATTTTAAGATTAAGTATAACATCATAGACTCGTGGAATGGTTTGGGTTGGAAGGGACCAATATCTTTTATTATGTTCTTGGTCAGCGGGACTGAATCCTACCTGCCTCGTAGAAGTAACTCTTGGGGTTTTTTATGCAAAAAGAGTGGATATTTGGGTTGTTCAATGGCACTGGCATTATTCCAGGGATATTCCTGGTTCTCCCATGTTAAGGGCTGCTCTGTGTCGGATGCAAAGGTTCCAGCTGGGATTACTTTGCTAATAACTGGGATGTGCTGGTTCTGGAGGGAGGATTTTGCCCCCCTGTGCTGACGGCAGAGGGAGGCCAATGACCTGGAAACCTCCCAGATCCCAGGGGAAGCAGTAACAGGAATTGGAATTTCAGGAGAATCAGCAGAAGCTGATGGCAAAAGCGGAGTCTGTGGATCAGAAAATACCAGTCGTTGATGGGGGATGACACACAAGTCGCTGCCACCATTAATGCATCCAGCTCCCTTCTCCCTCCCGGGCTGCTCTGATCCCAGTGACCTGAGCACGCTGGGTTTAAGCTGTTTTACCATCATTTGGCCATTTATGTGTGCTCTCAGAGCAGGTGGGGGCGCAGGTGATGCCTGGGTTTCCTGGGGTTCAGAGCTCACTGATCCTTAAGGAACCGGACATTTGTGCCCTTTGAAGTGACAAGGCAGAGGGGACAAATCCTGGTTTCCCTTCTCGTGGGCTCTTTTTTTTCCAGTAGGTTCATTAACAGCCTTTTGCCACACGCTTTTGGCTCTTGGGAGCTGTGGGACCGCCCCTGCCTTCCCCAAACTCCTCCAGTACAGAACTACCCCAGTGCCAAACTGGTGTCAGACCAAGGTGAAGGCCATTCCCCTCTCTGCTGCTGTGACCGAGGTTCTCAGGATGTGGCCACCGGGTGAAAGCTGGAAGTCCTGCAAGGAGGGTGGAGTTGGGGTGTCCTGCTGGGAAGCCATAAAACCCAAAGCCCTGAGGTATGTGTGGGGCCATCATTCATCCTCTGGGAAGTCACTACTTTGCGAGGAGGCCAAGACACGTTCCCTGTCTGTCTTGGCTCCAGCTCTTTGTGCTCTCCTCAGCAAGAAGCTGCATCTCGTCAGGAGCACAGGAGAAGGAGGGTGAGCCACCTCTTCTGAGCAAGGCACTGGGTGTTTCTTTTAGGTGAGATGAAACTTCACCCTGTTTTTCAAACGATGCTCTGACAAATGCTCGATTTCACCGGCGCTGCCGCCACGGCACTGTTCAAACTGGCTAAAAATGGAAGAAATGAAATAAATACTGAAAAGACTTTCTATAGGAGATGCCTATTTCTACTGGAGAACAAGTGGGGGCTGGTCACCAGGACTTGCCTCGTGTTGTGCCTCACTGGGATCACGATGGCTTCTCCAGCAGGAAAATCCAGTGCTATCAGCTCTTCACAGTTTGTAAACTGGCTTTTGTCTTCCCCTTTAAGCTCTGCCAGAGCGTGCTCCCTCCGAGAGGCTGCTCGGCTTGGCTGAGACTGTTTGAATTTTACAATAGATAAATCAGCTTCTGTCAGGAAACACAGAAAGGCTGGAGTGTGTCTTTATAAAAAAAAACAAAAACCATAATTTGCCACTTGTGCTTGAAGTGCTGCTGCTTAATATCAGCAGTTCTTCACTGGATTGCTCCAGTTCCCTTAAATATGGCAGTGTTTGACTATCTAGGGCAAAACCCACTTTTAGATATGATTTTTTTTCCCCCTACTCTGCTGACATGGATGGTTAGTGTATGTCAGTTGACATGCCAGACTATATAAAGGCTGTATAGAGGCTATATAAAGGTTGTCATCTAAGTCAGACTAGGAATTTTCTTTACGGAAACCTTTCTGTGTTGTTACTGTGTAGAAGCTTGTTACAGTTCAAGAGCAAACTTCTATTTTTACTCAGTGTTTACAAATTTCTATTGACTCCAGCCACCCGCCCTCAGTTCTGGGGTGTGCTGCAGTGCAACACACTGGGCTTGAAGTGGGAATTTATTCTGCCTGGACGGGGCTTAACCATTGAGCTGAGGCTCCCCTGTGAACATTTCTCTTATGAGGAGAGGCTGAGGGACTTTGGCCTTTGTGGTCTGGAGAAGGCTGAGAAAGGATCTGATCAACACCTATAAATACTTCAAGAGGATGGGGCCCGTCTTTTTCAGTGATGCCCAGTGACAGGACAAGAGGAAACGGGCACAAACTTGACCATAAGAAGTTCCATCTAACCATGAGGAGGAACTTCTTTACTTTGAGGGTGGCAGAGCCCTGTAAGAGGCTGCCCAGAGAGGTGGTGGAGTCTCCTTCTCTGGAGACATTCCAAGCCCACCTGGACACATTCCTGTGGGACCTGCTCTGAGTGGACCTGCATTGGTAGGGGGTTGGACTAGATGATCTCCAGAGGTCCCTCCCAATCCCATATCATTCTGTGATTCTATGAATAAATGCTGCTTGTGTAGCCAAGGCTGCTGGTGAATGGACTCTGCAGAATGAACTTACCTGTCCCTATGTCTGTTAAATTTAAATACCTGTCATCTCTCTGACAGTGGCTCAGAAGGGCTTTTTTCATCTGTAAAAGGCCACACATGCCTCCGACACATGAGGAGAACAGGAGGTGCAGCAAGAAAACCAAAGCTGCTCCATTCAGATGAATTACATCCGAATCTCAGTGCCAGTGGGAAACCTTTGTGCTGTGAGTAGTTGCCCAGGACCAGTAAATTTTCCTTGGGCTGTTGTCCATTTGCTTCTGTGGTCTCATCACAAGGTAGGCTCTACAGGGTGCATTCTTGGGCTGAAACTCCTCTGGATCGGTCCCAGTGCCAGCCCTCTCTTGTGCTGGTTGCGGTGAAGGACTGGGATGACGTCCCAGCTCCCAGGGAAGATGCTGCTTTTGGAGCCTGTGGCCAGAGGGACGCTGCTGGTGACGAGCCTCACTTCTCCTTCCTTCCTCTAGAGGGGATGGTGTTACTGTGCATGGCTCTTGGAGGAACCTCGCTTAAATGAGGTGGATGCAGGGTTAGAAATGTGTTCCTGAGCTTCTCTGCAGCCTCATCCCATCCTCTGCCTCTGCCTTTTGTGCTGGGTTAAACCTACAGGATGTGAATTCCTCTCCTCCAGCCGCACACACAGTACCCCTTCACTTTTACTGGCTGCTTTTGGTTTTTCTCTCCCCCTTCCCTGGCTGAGTGGCCAGGCTGGAGCCAGGCTGTGACAAAGAGCAGGTTCTGGGCTGTGACATTAACCCCTGTTATCCCGGCTCTTTGCTGTGTAACCAGCACAACTGCCCTTTCCTTAGTACGAGGAAGCAGCGGACCCATGGTATGGAGCTGGGACAGGGCTTTCCTTTCCATCACTCCTGGAACAGGGTGGCCCAGCAGCAGCCAACAGTTCCCATCAATGGATGGTGATAGGATCACACTCAGCCAGGAGCAGTCCCTTTGGCTGTGTTCAGAGATGGCTAATTATGTTGTAATTAGCACATCGCCATTACAGCATGAGACTGGAGGCTCACCCACCTCTGAAGCCTGAGGGTTCCTTCTCTGTCTCTGTGCAGTGTCTGGTGTGGCCTTGACCCAGGTTGGGGTCTCCAGCGTGGTGGGGAGCTGTGAGTGCAGCCCATCTCTCCTGGGAGGCAGAAGGGCATCTCACAGACCCCCAGGGTCAGGACCGGGAGGTCTCCCTGTCATCATCGATGGTCTGCAACACCCATTTTTGATCCTAAAAACCACACTGAAGAGCCTCACTTTTGGGGTGAACAGGGGGAATGAATCTCATCTGGTTTGGGTCGAAGCCTCACACCCAAGCCCTGGTTTGGGAGCTGAGAGTTAGGGACTATTCAAAGTTTTTAATGTTTCTTCTACCAGCTGCTGAGGAACGGGGAAGTGAAGGTGGCATAGGTTCCGTGTCTCATTGCATAAGAGTGTTTTGGTTGTTGTTGTTGTTCTTTGTTTTCATTTTTCCAACAAAAACTTTCATTAGTTCATTCTGAAGGTAAGTATTTGCTGGTGTTTTCATTAAAGCTGCAGGTCCCGAAGCGATGCAATTGTGGGAGAATTTAATTTTTCTGGCTTTTGGGCTTGGTTGATTTTTTTTTTTTTTATGTATTATTACTTTTTTTGCAAGCTACAGTTCTATTCTTTGTCGTTTTGGAGAACAATGACTGAGCTCTAATTGTTTAAAATTTTGATTTGCTGTTTTGAAGCCAGCCAGAGTATTTTGACTCGCATTTAATTGCTTGGGATTAACAGTTCTTGTCTGTGGAAAGAAGCGATATTTATTGCTCTAACATCCAAAGTTATTTTCTGGAACAAAACGAAGGACACTCAATGACACGAGAGCTCCCACTTAAATTTATAACTGGCTAATGAGGAACTGCTGAATAATGTGCTCGTTTGCTGCCACTGGAAGGTAATAAATCTTCCCAAACTTCTCAGGTTCTAGGAACGCTGCTCGTTACCAGCTTCCAGAGCAGAAACGGAGGGGTCTCCATGGTGCCCCCCACTTCTCTGGTGCACATCAACCTCCGGGCTGGCTTTAATGGCTATGAGCCCACTCCCCTGCCTCCCTTTGGATGGGAGATCTCCATGCAAGGTGCTCCCAGTGTTGTTGAGCTCCTATTTTAACTATTTTCCACGGAGGTGTTTGCCACCAGGTGGCCTCCCGAGTTTCTTGTGGCACTGACATCAAGGAGTTAAGCAGCAAATAGCCCCAGGGGGTGGCCTGGGAGTTTTACAGCCAAATATAAACTTCTTTTCCCTGGCTGGGGAACAATGCTGAGCTCTCTGCTGCAGGGCTGGCCGGGCTCCAGCCCAGGTGAACACACCTTACTGGGGAAAATGGTCTCTGGTGAGAAGAGTTTGCTGTCAGCTGGCATGGGACAGGAGTTCTCCTTCAGAAGAAACACAGGCCCTGCAAAATCATAGAATCCATGGGGTTGGAAGGGACCTCTGGAGATCATCTAGTCCAACCCCCCTGCTGGAGTGGGTCTACCCAGAGCACGTTGCACAGGAACTTGTCCAGGCGGGTTTTGAATGTCTCCAGAGAAGGAGACAAATAATAATCGGGGATTTTATTGTGTTGATGTTGGCTGTGAAATCTTTTTTTCTTTTTTTTTTTCTTTTTTTTTTTTTTGTGTGTGTCCTATGCTGAATCAAAATCCGTGTGCAGGGTGAGAAGCTGTGGCTGGTGGCCAGCTGCAGGCTGCCAGCACCGTGTGTGCCAGCTCGGAGCAGGAAAAATCCCAATCTCCTGCTGCTGCCAGGCTCTGCTGCCCCTGCACCCAGGGTTCCTGCTGCTCTCCGCTTCCCCACTTGAAATGTGGAGCCTGGGCTGCTGTGAGGAGGGTGAAATTTAGGCAAAGGACCAAGGCAAGCGTTGTAGTTGCTGAGAAGGATGAGCGTGTGACAGCTTGTGGTGTCCTCTCTGCTCCTGACTTGCTGCTGAGGAAAAGGAATAGTTTAGAAACCGGTTTTTATCTTTTGACAACTTGTGCATTGATAAATTTAAAACCAAACTCGTCTGATTCCTTTTCCTCAGCCCTGCTGAGGAAAAAGAAGAAGAGAAAAAGCCCACATTAAGAATAAATAATCGGGGGCTGCTAAACCTTCTCTTTGATGTTGTAACAACGTTAGGGGGATGAAGAACAAGAGACCTGCCTGTACCCAGAGGTGCCTCTGTCTTTTCGGAACCCTTAATGAGTCAGAGGGTTTACTAATCTAGTGAAACAGGAAAATTCAGCTGCTGTCATTTCTCCAGAGAGGAGACCCAGCTGATGTGACTCTGCAGAGCCACGTGCCTCTTCGTGGTAGCCTTGGACTCCAAAGCCACACTATGACTAGCACCTTTTAGCTGTAGATGTAGCTGATAACTGATTAAAATTTAATGAATCCCTGTATATATGGGGAGTGGGGAAGATGTACCTGGGGATATGTCAGCCCTGAAGTGCTGTCACCTCCAGGATGGAGCCGTCAGCAGGTTGCTCAGTGGGTGTCGACAGCGACACAAAATGCTTTGGGAAAAGGTGTCGCATCTGCGAAGGATGTTCCTGAGGTTAAATCAGAACTTGGTGCTGGGAGCACGGGGCACGCCTGGATGGGGTTCAACATCCCTTCTTCTCTCAATTGATGAGATGCTCTTTCCCCTAAATGCCAGTGTAAAAACCCAAACAAACCCAACCAAACAAACAAATAAACCCAACAAAAAATAAACCTCACGGTTGTGACATTCCATCTGCTTTGCTGATGAGGAACAGAAGATCCTCCAGGCTGGGATCCTTGCTCTGGTGTGGACCAACAGCAGATGCCAGGAAAAGAGGGTAAGAAAAGGTGAGTAACCCCTCCAGTAGTGTATTTGCGCAGCTTCCAGTGAGGAAGACAGAAATAAGCACCTGGATGACCATGTTTAATATCAAGACCTGTCTTTTATTAATTTACCTAATCCCTGTTTTAATTCATTTACATTTTGAAGCCTAATACCCAGCGGTGACAAATTGCACAGTTCTAGGGACTAGAAGGGGCTCTAAGGTCTCCTTGGAGCCTTCTCTTCTCCAGGCTGAACCCTCCCCAACTCTCTCAGCCTATCAAGGAGTGGGAGCCTGTGCTGGGATGGGGACAGTGGTGGCATGGGCAGGTTTGGGGAGCTCTCCTCAGGGCACACATCCCCATTCCCAATGAAGGATGCCACATCCATCCCAGGACAAGCCCTGCCTCCTCTGGGAGCACCTTCAAGGGCCTTTTGCTGAGACTGGCACAGATACACCATCATCAGCGATGTTGGGAGCGGATTCCAGGAGACAGCCCAAGAGCTTCTGGCCACGAGTACAAGGAGAGTCTGTTTTGCTGCATTTATGGGATGGTGTGATCAGCGAGACGCTCCAGGAGAGCCTGGATAGAAGGAGCCTTTGTGCAGCCTGTCGCTGCTGCTCCCCACACAGCCAGGCTGTTTGACTTGGATGGGAGCGTGAGGCTGGGATTTGTGCAGCCCCAGGAGCTACACTTCTGCTGCTCCTTCAGCAGCAGAGCCAGCCCTGATGCTGGCTGGAGGAAGACCTGCCTCTCTCCACCTTCAGCAGCACCTTCACCCCCTATGGCCTGTTCCTTTGCTCTCTGCCCCCACCTCTGCAGGGAAAGAAACACCTTCTCCCACCTTCTCTTCCTCTGATCATACTTTGTACTTGGTCACCTGGAGATGGGCAATGCAGGCCCTGAAGGCTCACACAGGGGTGTGACTGACACCTCTCGTGGTGTCACGAGCCTGTCCCATCCAGGTGGGCAGTGGTACCCTCTGCGGGAGGGCCTGTGCCTGCATCCTGATCAGCAGAAAGGATGCAGCCGGGGTGGAACAATTGCTGCAAATCGCTGAAAGTCTGACGTGGGGCAGAAAACCTAGAGGGTAGCATGAAATCAGCCAAGTTTGCAGCCATCCAAGCAGGGAGGTGACCTTCAGAGGGGGAGATGACAGCACCCTCAGCAAACCCGCTCTGCAAACTGTGCCCTGAGGAACGAGCTGCAGGGCATCTTTGTAAAGACCTCCAGGAGAGCCCACGCAAGAGCTGGGTCTCTCCTGGGACGATGTGAAAACCCTCTCCTGACTTGGCAAAAATTAGCAGCGTTTGTTCACTGACTGTGTCAACAGCTGGGTGCTGCTGGGCTCCAAAGGGCTTGCAAGGCATCCCCCCTCTCACCCTCTGAAATGTTCTCCAGCATCTGCATCTTAGGAATCCAGGAGCCCAGCTGAAAATCTAAAAATCTCACTTCTCAGGACTCGGTGACAAAAGGAAAGTGTTTCAATAATTTGCTTTCGGGAGAGAGGTCACAACAGGTTAAGGAAGGCATCGGGGGCACGGGCAGCCCTGGGCCAGCTTAGCCAGGAGCTCCCTAAGAGCTGGTCCTCTGTTCCCACGCCGTCCTACAGCCACAGCCAGCTTTTCAGGACACTGGGCTTGTTCGGGAGGTGCCAAGGCTGTGTGGTCCCACGTGCCAGCTCGCTGCTGCTCTGGGGCAGGAGGCACACAGGCTGCCCTTTGATTCTCAAAATGCTCCCCTGAGCTGGTTTATTTAGTGATGTTGCAGAGCAGGGGAGTGTGAGCCTGGAAGGGTCTGATGGGGCTATTGGCAAATTAGCTCCTCACTGATGAACTGCTGCTGAAGATGAGCTAATTAAAGACAGCATTTCGTTTACTGGTGCTTTATTAGGCTTCAGATTGAAGCCGAGTCTCCTTAGCTGATAGAATTTCCTTCTCTTCCCTCAAGCTCATCTTCTCTACATTCTCTTTTGGTAGGTTTCTTCTCTCTTTTGTGTTCCTGAGGTCTGGTTCTTTATGCCAGCCTGTGTTTTTCACTCCTCCTTTACCTAATGGGAATATAATTGCGCGTGCATCTGGTGATAATGGTGATTGTAATTAACCCTCTCTACATCCCGGTTTCCTCTGCCTGTTTCTTTGCCAAACACTATCACTCTCAGCTCAGCTCTGGCCTGCAGAAAATGTCTCAAGTAGTGGAACTGAGTGGGAGTAGCTGAGGCGGGTCCTGGTGCCTGCAGGCAGATTGTAAAGGCTGTGGTACCATCCAGCCAAACGGCTCGGCACCAGCAGAGTCCCAGACTCATCAGTGCCAGCTCTTGCTAATTACAGCCTGTGCTTCTCTGCCCAACCTCTGTGATGGCTGCTGCGATGAGGAAGGGCTCAAGCTGCTCTGCTCCCAATTTTGGTGAGGGTTGGCCACAGCTTTGGATGCAGCCCATGCTGGGGAGAGGTGGAAAGCCCTCTGGGAAGAGGCTGGGAGCGAGCCATGCGGGGAATGGCACATCCCGAACCCTCCACAGGGAAATTCTGGCATTAAGGAAGGAATTGCTTTGTCCATCTTATCAAACCGCTCATCCTACAGCTTGTGTCTGCCCGGACCCTGCTGGAGTCACCTACACAGAGCGGGCAGAGAGGATGCTGTCCCCGGGCTGCCACCTTCCCGGCTCTCAGCTGGAGCCTGGCTGGAGCCCAGCGGGTGAGAAACCAGCAGAGCCAGCATCGCCCTGCAGCAGGCTCCTCCTCCGGAGAGGGAAGGAGAGGCGGGGAGCTGGAGCCAGCAGCTCCAGGCTGTCTACCTGCACCTCACCGGCCGGGCTGGGGACCGTGCTGGGGGCCAGCATCTTCTCAACCCACATCCCATGGGGTGCGTGGGGTCCCCGGAGCTCCCTGATGCCCCCGGGAGCATCTCTCCATCGCCGCCCGCATCCAGCCCAGCATGGAGAGCCTGAGCAACAGCCTGAAGAAGAAAGCCACGGAGCAGCACTACAGGGCAGAGGTGATGATCGCTGGAGAACAACTGAGGTAGGAGGTGATGGGGCCCCTCCTCTGAGCTGTACCCTGGGGGTCTGGGTTGTACCCCATTAGCAGGAGGCTCAAAGATTTCTCCTTGAGAAAGTGCTTTTCCCCCATGTGCCCCCATATCTCCCCTCCCCAGTACTTGCTGGTCCTTCCTTCACCCACCACCAGTAGGTTTTCCTGTGTTTCGTTGTCCTGCTGCTCCTCTCTGGGCATCTCCTGCCCTCCAGGTGCCAGGGGACTGGCAGGTGGCTTTTGACAGCAACAGGGTTTTTAAATCCCTTTGCATCCTCCCCTAAGCCCAGAGCCTGATGTGGGGACACCCAGCAGCCTGCACAAGGTCCCTGCTCCCTGGGGGCAGCTCTCCCTCTGGGGGCATTTCAACTTTTTGGGGTGATTTGGGAGGTCACCCTGTGGGTGCTGTGCACCTGAATTGGTTTGCACAGCAGCATGGAGGGTCTTCTCTCACTTTGAAGCCCCTTTTGGTAGTTTCTTTGCTCTGTAGTCCTAGTTCTTCAGCAACTTCTGAGATTATTTTTTTTTCTTATGAAGATAGAAATATATTCTCCTATGCAAGAAAACCTGTGTGGCTGAGAAAATATATTCTCTGTGTATCTGGGGCCAGGACCTTCTAAGCATGTGACTGTGGGATATTTTAGCTCTTGAGTAGACTTTGCTTGTTTGTATCTGGAGCCGTTCTGTTTTGTTTTGAAATGTGGGTGGCAAATAGGAAATATACCCTTGGGTAATGTAAAGAGCCCAAGTTTGCTAGCATCAGGTTCCTAAAATTAACTCTGTGTCACTGTGTTGTCCATTCTCAGTGACTCATGTTAGCTGTAGCTTTATTATTGATACTTCACCAAGGACTGATAACTTCCAACTGAAGGTTTGGGCCACATTTTGGAAACACAGCCAGTGGCTGAAGTGGCTGGATTTTAAATACACAGTGATGGTTAGGAGCACTCCCAGCCTATTGTCTTTCACAAATATTACTGTCCTAGCTCCAGAAACTAAATCTTTTCCTTAGGTAGTGACTGGGAGAGCTGCTGTTGGGTGTGGAGGCTGCAGTAACCTTTCTGCCTTTGCAGTGTTTGCAGGGAGGATTTGGAAATGAGCTTAACTCTCTTACAGGGAAAAGCAGCAGCTGACCTGAATGCCTTGCCTCATCTCCATAACTCAGGGCGAGAGATGTAAAGTTATGACTTTTTCCATCCCATGGGCAGGACAGGCTTATTCATATTTATATTTCCAGTATTTTACTCCTCTGGAGTGACTGAGGTTTAAAATAGCCTGGGCCAAAGGAGGTGGGGTCAGGTGTTTGGAAAGGAAATAAATTAATCAAGCCATGTGTGAAATTTGTGATCGGCTCACGTGCGAGGGGAATGGTGTGGCTTTCTCACACCTTTTGCAGGACAGGAGTGTCTCAGGTCCTGGACCATTTGGTGATTGTGACTGTGAAGAGAAGAAGAGGGATGCAATGAATCTGTTTGTGAACAGAGCTCTTCTGCTATGCTGTGCGCTAGTTCTTACAAGCGAGGTAAAGGCATAGTACAAATGTTACACTCTGCCAAAAACCAATAATACCAACTCATTTTTCCCTCCCAACATCTGTCTGGAAACTTCACTCCTTATTGTCAGTGTGAATGTACCTGACATTCAGCCTTTAAAAAGGATGTTGAAAGCCCGAAGGGAGAAAAGGTTTGTGCAGCGAGGGAGTATCTTTCCATTAGTGTGACTGTGTTGAATAAACTGTGACTAAAGTTGAACAGAAAACCCAAAATGTAGTTTTTGGGGCATGGATCTTTCCCCCTCCCATAGCTGGGGTGCCTTGGAGCTTCCTGGTTAGGGAGCTCCCCAAATCTGAGAGTTTTCAGACCAAGCCCATCGCAGCAGGTTGCAATCTCGAATTCCTTGCTCCGGGTCAGTTTGCTGCCCCAGGGTGAGCCTGATGCTCAGGTTGTCTCTGCTGGAAGGGGTGACAGGAGGGCTGGGAAGCACGAAGGAGGGGAGAGACAAGGTGAGAGCTCTCTCCTTGGAGCCTGGTCTGTGCTAAATCCAGGATGCTGGGAGACACGTGCTGTTTTGTCAACACGGCAGCGCAGGGAGCGACTCGATCTGCCTTTGGGCAGCTCTGGCTGCTTCTGCCCCTGACCTGTTCTTAGAACCATAGAATCATTTCAGTTGGAAAAGAACCTTGAGATCATCAAGTCCAACCATCAACCCTACTCTAGAAAGTTCTCCCCTATACCATATCCCCCAACACCACATCTAAATGACTCTTAAACAAGAGATCTTTGTTGCATGGAGAGGAGCTGCGTTTTGTGGATCTAAAGGAAGGGTCTAAAGGAAGGACCCCAGCCCTCACAGTGATGGAGAGGTGGGTCCTTTTGCTGGTGGCTTGGCACGGAGCAGTCACATCCTTCTCTTTGGTCTGGGCAGGAGCCTGTTCCCTGTGCAGAAAGGCTGGGAGGAGCTGCTGGCTCCCAGCACAGGGTGTAAAACCTGGGCAGGAGGGTGAAGAGTTGGACACCAACCTGCAGCTGAGCTCCTCCATTCCCTGCAGCTCCCCTGGCTGAAAGGAGGCTGGAGTGATGCTGAGCAGAGCACTCTGAGCAAGACTCTCTCTCTTGTATTTTGGGGACCCTATGGCCTGGCAGGTAAAGGGTTAGTGATATGAATTTCCCTGGGACCCACCTGTTCAATAAGTAGCGATGGGGAAACTGAGGCAGAGAGGCTGGATGATGTCTCAGGCAACGACAGATGGGTCAGGGATAGATGTCCTCATCGTTCTCCCCTCCTTTTCCCCAAGTAAGGAGTAAAGCAACACACAAAGGAGCCTTGTGGTCTGCCCTGAGTCTGTGAACAGCAAATAACGCTGTTGTATCTACATAAAATCTCAAACATTTGTTTTTCCCCTGTTCTCCACTTCCTGCCCTGCCCCCCCCACTATTGTATTTAATCAAACAAACCTTTGCTCCATCCTTACAGTTCTTTGACTTCCCAGCAAGTTTGTAAATCCCTCCGAGTTTAATTTGGCCAGAGGGATGAGTCTGTTCAGTGTCAGGATGCGTTTCCCAGCCAGAAATAGCAGCAGAAGTGAGGGGTGAGGAAATGCTTCGTTTGGGGTTTCCTGGGAACAAAACAGATCCTAAAGAAATTGAGGGGAGAGCGGCCGCCGTGCTTTGGGCTGCCCATCTTGCCAGAGTCCCTTCCCTTCCACAGAGATGTTGCTTTCTGGTCCATGGAAGGGGAAGAGGAGTTTGGGGTCTTGAGTCTCTCCCCATCAAAAAGACAAAGATAATAATTTCCACTCAGATTGTGACCTTGGGTTTGAGGAGGCAGCTGTCTCAGGCTCAATCCTCACATCTCCTGCTCTCAGTCTTTTTGTTTCGGGCACATAAACTTGCATGAAAATCACACCAGTTTCACTGGGCGTTGCATGTTCCTGGAAAAAAAGAAGCCCAATTAGTCATTTCTAATTGCAACAAGTGGCTTATCTGCACAGAGAGATTCTGGAACAGCTACCGCGCTTTGAATTCACACCCTGCTGTAATGTGAGTTTCTCAAGTGTAGGCAAGCCCTTGCTCAGTCTCTTCTGGGTATTCCTCATGGTAAGTGATCAACCTCTTCTCTAATAGCTCTGTTAAACTGCATTAATCACTCTTAAAGGTACTTAATAAATTTATGTCTTAGGCAGAAAAAGTGAGAGGAGAAGGAATATAATTATAGAATGGTTTAGATTGAAAGGGGCCTTAAAAATCATTGAGTTCCAACCTCCTGGGCAGGGACACCTCCCACCAGACCAAGATGCTCCCAGCCCCATCCAGCCTGGCCTTGAACCCCTCCAGGGATGGGGCAGCCACAGCTTCTCTGGGCAACCTGGGCCAGGCTCTCACCACCCTCCTAATATCTCATTTAAATCTCCCCTCTTTCAGCTGTTGCTTTTAACTAAGCACTTGGTCTTTGTTTATTAGGAGTTGCAGGGTTTTTTAGTGTTGTGTTTGGGTTGGGTTTTTTTTGTTGTTGTTGTTTTTTTCTGTAAAGATAGGAGCGGAAAAGAACCTTTGGGTGACGCATTTTTCCAGGGCCATTAGTTTGAAATTAACCGCTGTGGGAATGTGAACCAGAGTTAATATCCTTGAAAGATCCACCTTGGCATTTGAGATGTGCAAGGTCTGTTCCCGTGGGCAGGAGGTGATGGAGAGTGCCCCGAGAGGACATTTCCACTCTATGAAGGCACATGTGAGCTCTTGGTGCAGAACAGCTACCTCATCAGGGACTGCTCTGCCTGTGCAACAACAATACAGTAGAAAAGTAGGAAAGTAGCAACTTTCCCAATCGGAGACAGCCCTTTGCTTTGGCAAATGCCCCAACTCAGACTCTGCTCTGAAACTGTGTGAAATGTGAATACACAGAAGTAAAGAGAGGAGCTGTTGGGTTGGTCTCCAGCCGTGGACATCTGTGACGCTGCTGGGAAAACAGTGGTTTGCTGGAGGAGCAGGGACGTCCTGCCTCTGACAGCTGGAGTGACTTAAACTCTTGGTTCCCTAGAGGTTTGTGTTCTGGTTTTCCTTATTTTCCTCTGCTGTTTACACTGCTGCGGATCTCCCTTTCAACAAGGTTATGCAGGATGAATAATGATGTCTTTGTAGTGACCTTGACAAAGAAACAATTTGGTTACCCAACCCAGCCTACCCAAAGCAAATTCATGTGAAATCAGTGCTCCAACTGCCAGGCCAGGAGTGTTTCACGGGAGCTGGTTCTCGTGTTCCAGCAGGCATTTTATCCTTGCGTTATTCTGCTTTTCTTTCTTTTTTTTTTTTTAACTTTTCCTTTTGAAGAAGTAATATATACGCAGGGCAGGTTTTGGCATCTAGAAAACTCATAATATTACATTACACATCCTTTTCACAGTTTGCTTTGTTTGTTTGTTTGCTTTTTTAATCTGGACTCATGATTATGAATCACTCATAGTCTCGCTGCCTTTGTTTTTGCAATATCCTACATGGACTGGTTTATAGAGGGTGTCAGCGGAGCTGTTGGAAGATGCAGTTGGTGCTTTGTCCTTCTGTGCCTGAAGGTCAGAATTTGTCTCCATGTGGCTGATGGGAGACAGTAAACATGAGGAAAGTGAAAAGACCACAAGGACACTCGAGTTCTGCATCTTCTGCTGCCCTGGGTCTGCGGGCAAGAGGGCAACTTATCACAAACGTAAACCAGCCTGAGAACGTCTATGACGCTGCTATTCTAGAGGTGCTTAAATACCTCTTAATTCCTATCCTGGCAATTGTTCCCAATAGAATAGTTTCAGAATAAATGTATTTCAAATTCTATTATTGTTTTTTAATCCTAGGTTTTAGTAGTGTTGTTTGCTAAAAATCTTTTTTTTTTTCTTTTCTTTCCCCCCAAGATTTGTGCACTGTCTGAAATATTCTGAAGCACGATAAAAGAAGATCTGTATGGGAAATAGTATTTTCCCAACCAGTTTCTATTCAGGCCTTATGAAATTATAATCTATGTGTTATTTGGGGTAAAGATATGTGCGTGTATGTATGTATGTATATATATGTGTTTGTGTGTATATATATATACATAGTCTTTATAGACTCCTGCAGACTCTTGATAGCAGTAGAGTACTCTTGGTTAAACTTCTCTTATCTCTACCAAACATGCCTCGAAAGTGGCATCCCACTTGCTGATTACAAAGGAAAGAAAGCCTATAAAAAATGAGTGTTTGTTCTCTCTCCTGGCTGAAGGATGTGGGCTTCTCTCCATTTGCAGTTGCTGCTTTCTGGGTCTGATTGTATTTTGACGGCAGACCGTGAAATAAAGGAAAAAGCTAAAAATTCTAAAAATAGCAGGCAGCTGTGTGTTGTAGAGTGGACTGTTCTGTTCAGGCAAAATCCATATGTGAAATGACTGCTTGTGGGAATAAATCTTCCAGCTAAAGAGAGTGAAATAATTCTGAATATAGACTTTCAGTACTTGAGAGAGGCCAGTCAAAGGCAAGACCAGGAGCTGGTTCTGCATGAATCCTTGGGTTAGTTTTTTAGTTGCCTGGAAGGTCTGAAAATACATCATTATTTTGACTCATAGTAACCTCTGAGCATTAATTACATCAATCAATTACTAAATATTCATTCAACAAAAAGTTTTTAACTTAAGACTTTCAAGACCCTAGCATTTGTAAATCCTACAATAGAGGATAATCCATTATTATCCGACAGATTTTTAGATTATTTAAAAGTTCTCATATGGTGCCTGAAACTCTTGTCCAGTATGACGTGGTGTACACTTAACTTCTTCAAAAAGAACAAAAGAACGTGAGGCATTAAATTAAGAAAGGCTGCAGTGATTAATACCTTTATAAAATATACTGGCCTGGGGCAAACCTGCAAGTTGAAATGAATAATTTGAAACCAGCAACATCCTGGAATTACAGAGGAGATATTAATTAAACATCTCCCCTCTGAGTCTGCTGCATGCAGTGGGCATTTTCCAGGGTTAGTATCTTGGGAACAGTCATAACTGCAGGGCAAAAGTTTGGCTCCTGGACAGATCTCCTGCCAAGCTGGGTTGGCTTTGGCTTGAACACATAAGATTTCTGTGCCTTGTGGCTTGCTCAGTTGCTAAGGTCCTTTTAAAAGTCAAAGCCACGCTCAGCTGAGTAACCTTCACTCCTATATATCTTTCCGTTGAAGTCACAGACTAGCCGTAACCCCAGGATTTTCAGGACAGGACGCTTGTTCTGGTAAACTCTGTCCCAGACTATCCCAGTTTGAGCCAGAAAATGTCCAGACTGGTGTCCACGGTCGCTGTGGGTTAGTGGTATGTGGATTAGTAGGTAGCACATGGGATCCACCTGGCACTCATCTCTTAGACACATGGAGAAGAATATGAGTCCTCCCTTTACTACTCCCACCCTGGGCTGTGACTAAGACTTTGTCTTGGACACAGCTACGCTCCTGCTTTCATGGTTGTGAGGAAAGACAACTAGACACAGAATTGTGCCATGATGGCAAATATATGTACTATTTTATATTTTTTCTGTGTTTTGGCCCTTCTTCACAAGCCTCAGTTAGCTGCTGTGTATTTTTACAGGCTTATTTAGAACAAAAAAAACCCCAAACACATATGGTTCCCAAATTCCCCTGCGACGCCAGCCACGCTCAATGGCCTCCTTTCTCTCTAGGCTTCGCCTCCACGATGGGAAGCTCATTAAGGACCGACGTTACCACCTCCGAACGTACCCGAACTGCTTCGTGGCCAAGGAGCTCACAGACTGGTTGATCGACCACAAAGAAGCCCCGGACCGAGAGACGGGCATCCGCCTCATGCAGAAGCTGATGGACCACTACATCATCCATCACGGTGGGTGGGTTTCTCTGCTCCCCCCTGAGTCTCCCTGGGGACAGGGGTTGTGTACCTGGTCACCGTGCGATGACAATCAACCACACCAAGTCCAGCCCTCTCTTCCCCCCTCTCCTCCAGGGTCCAGAAGCAGCTGCCTCTGCCCACCGCAATGCAAACACTCTGTCACCATCTGCTACTTGCTGAGGTTAATGCCCTTTGTGTTAAGCTGCCTTGAATAAAAATAAACTCTGCTTTATCACAAAAGCGTAAAGCTGAGGCACTGAGTTTTCAGTTAACCATTAACACTTAAACCTGATTATTTTTCCATCTCTCCAGCCGGCAGTTTCAAAGAAATCCATTAGTTAATTAAACCTGTGCAGCGCTGGGTACCAGGGCTGCTTTGATGGCTTACGATGGACACGTTCCTCCTGTTTCTGTGACAATTCCTGGCAGGCAGCAGGTGTTGACTTTCCAACTTGCCTTATGATGGTGAATTTTTGTTAGTCCCATGGCAAGGGTGCTGCCTGCTTTGCAGTCGGCTGTCTACATTGTCTGCCCTCTTCTCTGCTGGGATCCATAAGTCGGTAATTATCTCATGAAGATCATTGTCTGTGCTGCTTCTTAATGGCCCGATGTGGTTTGAGCTGTTATTCTATTACACGCTGGAAACAGGTTGAAATTAGCCTTCAAATAGCAAAAAAAGTGCTTTGGTTTTCCATGGGCTCAGTCCTGAGAGGTTTTATGTTCAAATCCTGACTGCAATGACATCCCAGTCCTTGCTCCCTGGAGCTGTTAAGAGGGAGACCTTCACCTTTTAAAACAACCTTCTTGCTTGATGAGCCATGGGCTTTTTAGCATCCTGGATTTCCAGCAGGAGAACTGCTCAGGAGGAGGGATGAACTCCTGATAATCTGACACTTTTTTAGCATTTTAGCCTTCACCAAAGGGGAATAAACTTTTGCTGGTTTGCTCAGAAGTGTTAAAATTTTCAAAAGGAATATCTTGCATCTTTTTGATTTTCACTCTAGTGGATTATGTGACTTTAGTGAGGAAATCTTTGGGGATTTTTTTCCCTTTGACTTAATTTTCTTTGTTTTCCAGCATATTATTACTCTGTGTTTGTTGGGTTTTTTTAATTGCTGAATTTTCTTCTTGCTTCAGACGGGTGGACCTGAAGAAAGGCAGACTGACTGATTTAGGAGCTGGAATGTGATTTTTGGACTGATTTATTTTAATTTTTTTTGACCTGTAATCTAGGAATCTCTAGCAGACAAGTTTATCTCGGAGCTGTATCCCAAATATTTACCTGTTAAATGTTGCGTGCACTTAAAAGCCATGCATTTACAGACAGAGTGCTCATCCCCAAGATGAAATGGAGATCTTTTCAAATAGATGTGATTATTCCATTTATGTGTACCTAGCTTTGAAGAAAACCTCTCTTGAGGTCAATTAACCACTCAAATGAATTGCCAGGGTCGGCACAAAAAAGGTGTGGAAAAGTTGATTTATGTCATTATGTGTTTTAGCTTGTGAGTATTTTTGACAGGGACAGAGGTGATTTTTATGGGGCTTTGGATGTAGTGTGGGGTTTTTCCTCCTCTCCTCCAAATCTACTTATATGTGGCAGTGGCTTTCCAAGAAAAGAGAGAGGTCTGTTTTCTTTTAGTCTAAACCAAACCATCAAAATTTAAATTAAAAATGAAACCAAACAAGAATGCTCACCCCCCATCTCCAAAAATAACCCCAATCTACAAAAAAAAAACCCAAATACAAACCAAAAAACTTCTCGGTTTGCTCTAATGAATATTTTAGATCAAAATGGATCAAAATGTAGATTCAAACTGAAGTTTTTCCAAGGTCTTTTCAGTGGGACTGGCCTCTCCCACCATCACAGGCTGCAGGCATTCGTTAGTGCCTAATTTGGGGACCGAAGGCTTGGATGCTGGTTGCCACATGGTATTGAGGACATGAAGAAAGACATCTCATGCAGGCCCTATAGCTTTTAACCTGGAGATAACGCCCTGCTGAGGCTGCAGCTCTCTCCGTCCCTCACGGATAGACGGACAGACGGACACCTGCAGAACTGACGTCCCTGCTCTCGACTCCTTTCAGTCTGCGACGAGCACTCGGACTACAAGGATGCCAAGCTGCTCTACCGCTTCCGCAAGGACGATGGGACCTTCCCTCTCACCAAGGACGTGAAGGTGTTCGTGAGAGGGCAGAGCCTTTACGAGAAGTACGTGAGTCCTTCCCCTGCAAAACAACCCTCAGCAAGGGCTGCGCTTGCTGGTGATGCTCTACAGCGGGAGCCATGGCTACAGCTGGCTTTTCTCTTCCTTCTCTGTGCCCTGGGCTGGGAAATGTTGTTTTCTGAGCTCTGTCACAACCTTGGGACAACTGGCCTCTTTGGAGCTGGGACAGGAGCCCCAGTGCCCAGAGTTACTCTGAACTCATGGATGTTTTCAAGGGCCCCAAGGGTTTCAAGTGCAGGTTCTGGGATCGGTGCAGGATCCAGTCTGCAGTTTGATCATTCCAGGGATGGGCATGTCCAGTGGCCATTCCCAGCACACCCCCAGCCTCCTTGGGTGAGCTGCTTCCACCAGCAATATTGAGACTTATGTCCCACCAGGGTCAGCAGGGCACAGGATTTCAGGGCCCTGGGTTTCTGTACCTTGCTGAATCTATTTGCAAAATATGTAGTAGGAAAAACAACTTCTCAGGCAGTAAGAAAACTCCTTCCACCTCCAAGTGTTTAGTTTTCTTTGCGTCGGTCGTTTCTGGTTCTAAATCCAAATCATCTTCTCAGGCACCTCTGGGAAGGACATTTTATTACACCGGGTTCCAGCTCAAACCACCCTCTGGACCTATTTCCTTTAGCAGCCTCTTGACACTTTCTCCATCCTCGCACCCTGGCAATCAGATTCACAAACTGGCGCTGGGGGAGAAAAGTCCTTCATCCAGGAGGGTGGTGATTTTTGGCTGTCTCAGGGACCCTCTGGCAGACCCCTATCCCTGGGACTCTGCTTTTGCTCAGCAGTGGTGGCCGTGGGATGGGGGAGCATCCAGCCTCTCAGGGCCGAGCCCACTGCACCCTCTCGTGGAGACACTGGATTTCGCTCTCGCTTCTGCTGCAAACCAAAGATGTGTTCACTGAAATGCACTTTCTCCATCATTTTGGACTATCTGCCATTTATTGCATGCGCTGGGTTGCTTGCTTGGCTTTCCCCTGCGGTTTTTAGCTGAGGTCGCAGCTGAACTGGTTTTGCTGGAGCTGCTTCCTCTGCTGTGATGAAGATTTACAGAGCTGCCTGGCTCCAGCTCTGCGTTTCTCCCTCCCTTCCCGGGGCTCCCAGGAGGGATGTTTGGGCTGTAGAGCTTTGCCAGCTTCTCTTGGCCTTGCTTTGCCCGGCTGCGGCTCCTGCGTGCGACAGCAGGGCATCACGGGGGACTGTCCCACCTCTGTGCCAGGCTGGTGAGCGTGGAAGAGTCAATCCTGAAGGTGAGAGAGGAGAACTCGGTGAAGTACCAGAGGACTTTCCTGGGCTGCGAGATGATCGACTGGCTGGTTCAGGAGGGAGAAGCAGAGAACCGAAAGGAAGCGGTGGAGCTGGGACGGGCACTGCTGGAACACGGGATCATTCAGCATGGTGAGCTAAGGTCCAGCTGGAGATGGGATGGAAAGAAAGAGATGAGCATAGCTGTCAAGGCTGTGCTAGGAACAAATCCCCATTCATGTCAGGCAACAAGTGCTGGTCAAGTGCCCACTTGGAGATGGCAAAGGGGCCTTTTAGTTCTATGTTTGGAGCTAGTGACCTTTGAAATCGGAGCAATCTTCCACCACCCACAAAAGCTTTGAGTTGAAATTTGAGCTATTGCTCTTCAGTTCTTCAAAGCCTCCGGCTGCAGGACTGGGATCCACCCCTGGGTTTTGAGGGCTGGGTTTTGAGGGTGTAGTATTCAGCCTCGGCTTAGCTGCAGATCATAACTCTCTGTAGGAATTAAACTTTTGATTCAGAAGGCAGGGAGTCCTTCTGAATGTCTTGGGGCAGGTTAGAGGGCTACTAACTTGGTAGTGCACCCCTGGGAGGTGGCATCTCTTGGGGAGGTGGCCCTTCTGTTCCTCCTTCCCTGTAGATAGCCTCCTCAAACAGTCAGAGAAACTGCAGTAGAACAGGGTCATTAAAAGCAATTTATATTGCTTTCAGTATATTTCTTTCATGTTTTTCATGCCCTCTCAGCTTCTCCTCCCTCCCCTGTTCTCTCCTAGTCTCCAACAGGCATCACTTCTTCGACAGTGATGTCCTCTACCAATTCTGGATCAACTTTCGCCGGAGGCGTCGTCTCACAGAGTTACTCAATGAAAACTCTTCTCGTGCTCTGTCTGAGAGCCCAGACAGCCCCTTCTGCCTTCGAAAGCTCAACCCGGACCCTGGCAACACCAGCTTTCTCTCTGGTAACCGTGGATATATTTGTGGAGGGGTGTGAAAGCAAGGATTCCATTATCAGGGTATCCCAGAGCTGAGGGTGTTGCTCCAGGAGAGCGTAGGATGTTCCTCCAGGCATTGTATGAAGTGATCACTCATCCCACTGGTTTGTGGTGCATGTCATGATGCAGCTGCAGTCTCTCTATCAGAGCTCCCCATCCCAGGAAAATAACTCAATTTATCATCAGCTCAGCTCAGCTCATGGTCCTTCTTTGAAGCTAGTTCCATTCTTTGTCAAGAAATGACTCAAATACCATCTTCAGCATATGCTTAACTTTCAGAGGGGGGTCAGTCTGATGGGGAGGTTTGTTATTTTAAACTAGTCTGTTCCTTCATTGGGTAACTCTTCTTTCTGCCTCTTTTAGTTCAGACCAACAAGGAGATCAAAATTGTCTCAGCGGTTCGAAGGAGCAGCATCACTTCTCTCGCTGGAAACTCCAACCCCTACTTCAGCCCTGCTCCTACGCTGATGTTCCCTCCTGTGGCCGAGTGCAACCCCAAATCAGGTCTGGGGTTCTGCATTGCCCTCTTGTGGCACAAGATACATCTATTTCTTCAGGGCACGGGGCAAATCAAGCCTCAGCTCCCAACCCCTTCACGGTCACCTTGGTGTCTTGCGAGAGGAGAGGGTCAGACTCACCTCTGAGCCTTGATTTGAAAAGTTGTGCAAATGTTTTGAAAACCATTGGATGCAAAGATTTCTGTGTGCAGTAGCTGTGGCTGGTTCCAACATCAATTCTCCAGCCCATAGTAATCCCAAAGCTGCCTTGTTATGCACTCACTGTACAAAACCCTTGACTCTGATAGGATCTGTCACCTTCTTCTCTAGTGTTAAAGAGACCCGTCACCAATGAAGAGCTCCTGTCCCCTGGGGCCCCCTACGTCAAGAAAACGCTAACTGTAAGTGACCACAGCAAATGGCATTGCCAACCCAAAGGTGCTGAGTGCTCTGACCACTCTCTGATACCTTTCCATCTGCTGCTCTGACCCCTGCCTGCTGAAACTTTGACTGGATGTCACATCACCACGGCTCTTTCTTGGCGCCTCTCTGGGAGTCAGTCTCTGCAGATACTCATGAGTGAAAATGGGCACGGCCTCTGCTGTAGTTTGATGTATATTTAAGAGGCAGATCAGGAAAGAGAATGTTTCCTGAGCAGGAAAACTCCCATTTGGGTTACATTCAGCTCCACACAAACTATAGAATCGATCAAGTCTTGTGACAGCTGAGACTTTGACACTCATCTCCTGTCACACAGTTGTCACCTTTATGCATGGATTTATGCAGCTTTCAGGTTCCTGCTGCCAGATATGTTGATATGATCCATCAGCATCTGATGGAGCAGCACTCAATGGGGAGCATCTGAGGGCCACTCTTGCCTTTATTATGATGGGCTTTTTTTCATGGCCAAAATAAACACTCTGCAAAATCTCCAGGATGCTGCAGAGAACCTGAGCTTTGGGCTCTTGGTTGGTAAATTGTTTCCAAAGCTGTGGGACCGGTCAAGGCAGGGCTGGTGGGTGCTGGGTGCGAACGTTCCAAGGCAGTTCCTGCCCTGCAGATCCTATTGGGCTTGTTTATTTTCGTGTAAAACTTTCCATCCCTTTCCTACCCACATTTGAAAGGAGGAATCCCACGGTGTCCAGTTTAGGAAGCGTGAGGGCAGTGTTTTTTTACTGGTTTCACGCAAGTGGGGTTCCAAGGAAACTGTGGGTCAGGTTCCCAAATTGACTGTGCTGTAGAAATTGGTGGGAAGGAGGGAGAAAAATCAAGCGGGTGATTAGCGTGGCATGTATGAGGACGTGCTGTTCATTCTCCTCCTGAATGCTCTTGCCCTGCCCTTCAACTCTGCCAGCCTGGGCCTTTCATGCCTCATTTCCTTCTGCTTAGCCATGCAGTTGCTCTTATTTATTTATATGGGTGATGTGCAAAGTCCGTGGGGAATTCCTTTTCTCTTTTAGTCACATCAGATGGCCACAGTATTACAGCAAACTGCCCTGACAGGCTGAGATCAGAGGGGGAAAAATTCAGAGTGGCCACTTCCACCCTGGAAATGCTCTCCTATGCCAAGGAAAAGGCACCGTGTACGTGCTCTGGAAATGTTCTCCACACCCTCTTGGTGCATGCCTTGCGCTTCAACTTCATGCTGCCTGTGCTTCACTCTTCTGTGTTTTTTGGGAGGGAATATTAATCAGAAATCATCTTTGTGGAGAGCAATTAACCTGTGGTTCTGTGTCTCACTCCACAGAATCATAGAAAACCAGGTTGGAAGGACCTCAAGGATCATCTGGTCCAACATTTCTTGGCAAAAGCATAGTCTAGACAAGATGGCTCAGCACCCTGTCCAGCTCAATCTTAAAAGTGTCAAATGTTGGGGAATCCACAACTTTCCTGGGGAGGTTATTCCAATGGCTGGTTGTTCTCAAATCTCCTCAGGAGTAACTTGCACCCATCACCCCTCAGCTTTTTCATGTGACTCCTTGTAAAAAGGAAGTCGTCTTCTTTTCGGTAGCCACCTGTTGTAGCACCACTTGGTGCACAGCCCTTTCTCTCCTGTCCTTGACAGATTAGGATCATGACCAGAGCTCTCCATCTCACTAGGAACTGTTGCAACTTCTCAACCCAGCCCATTCCTTGGTTTTTAAACCTTTTTCTTCTGCTTGTAGATTGTGGGGGATGCAGTGGGCTGGGGGTTTGTGGTCCGAGGAGGAAGACCTTGCCACATCCAAGCAGTAGACCCAGGAGGACCCGCTGCTGCTGCAGGGATGAAGGTAATTCTTGCTCGTGATGTCTTAAGAGGAGGCAGGATTTGTCCTGTTTGGTCTTTTCAGGCTGAACACATTCTCTGTGATAATCCCATGTCCGACAGTGGAGATCAGTCTGATGGAGTCAGTGCTGGACTCTGGCAGTGCTGTGAGGGATGGGGGAAGGATGCTTTCTACAGGCAAAGTGCCCTGGAGTTAGGCTTGACTGAAAGAAATGTTGGGTTTCACAGTTCCCTATAAAAAACCCAGCAGTGAGGGAATAATTCTTACAATTTGGTATAAATCACAGGAATATTTGAAATAATGGGATTCTTCAGAGGTAGACTGTGACTCCTTGTTTGCTTCGGGCAGGATTGGGAGGGGATGGATGAATTTGTTTCATTTACTCAAAAGCCCAGTTCATTTCTCCTTACCTAATCACATTTGCTACTAAATTGCTGGATGTTAATATTGTGCTTTGTTTCCATCTGTGAAACAAACCACTGCTTATAAATGAGTCTTTTTTCCTCTGTTAGCTCACAGTCGAAATCCCTTCGGTCCCTTTTTTTTTTCCTTCTTTTTTTTCTATGATATAGTGATTGTGGCACAATGATTACTGATGTGTTTTACAGAGTAATGCTTGTGGCTTTGCAGGGTTTTGCAGCAGGTTACTTGCATTGCAGCCTCTGGCTCTAGTCAGTCATGGGCAGAAGTTGCCATGAAGACATGGGCTGAAGGTCACCTGTTCTTCCTCTCCTTGCAGGTGTGCCAGTTTGTTTTCTCAGTGAATGGAATGTACGTTTTGCACCTGGACTATCAGACCATCAGCAGCCTTATCATGACAGGACCACGGACTCTCGTGATGGAGGTCATGGAAGCCATTGAATGAGTGAAGGTATCTCGTCCCACTGCTCTTTGGAAAGGCAGGAGGCTCCACTCAGTGAGGATGGACTGTGGGGAGGGACCAAGCTGGACCATTCACTGTGAAATGTTAGCCAGGCATTTTAATATATTTTCAAATAAATACACTCAAATGGACAAGTCTCAGATTTTGATGTTATTTGAAATATTTGGCTCTTGAGAGGGTCTGAGCTTTCTCAGCTCCTTTTTTAATGGCAGTGTGAGAGTGAGTTCAGCACATCACGAAACCAAGCCTTACATCAAGCTGATGGCCCAGCCAAGGGCAGGTGGTACGAGCTGGTGAGCAGCAATAAGTTTGATACCAAGCAAGTGAGAACGTCTGAGCTCCCTTGGGTTGTCTGTGCCATCTGCCCAGAACACAATGTGCTTTCCAGATGGCCCCATAAACCGTGCCATCGGCTCTGTCAAGAAAATAAGGCAATGACTACAGCGATGTACACGTCCGTGTAAAGGAAATCTAAGGCTCCTGCTACTCTCTTGGCTTTGCCACGCTCACAGCCTGGCTCACAGGACTGGCTGCCCTTCCCAGCTGAGTTTCTTGAAGAGGTGAGACTTCCATCCTTGTCCTTTTTGTGCCTCCACACCCCAATAATGCTTAAATTCTTTAACCAGCTTCACCTCAGGGTGGAGCCAGGCAGAGGCCCCAGATGTCATAGGCTGCCACCAGCCTGGGAAAGGAGAGACCCCAAACAGCGTCTGCCCAAAAGGAAATGTGTCATTGCCTGAGTTTGACTCTGGGAGGGAACAGAAATGAGTGAAAGCCACTAAAATCCATCCCCTCTCTGGGCCCTGCTGCTCCAAATCCCAGGATTTGCAGGCAACGCAGAATATTCATGTGCAAAAAACCCTGAAAGTGAACTAAATATAGAATAACAGGTAATGACAAGAAACTGGGGAGTTTTTATTTAGCTTTCCAGTTCACAGAGCATCCTGCCTGCGATCAGCCTGCAGTGCTGTGTACACAGCAGGATGATTTCCAATCCTCCTGCTTAGGGCAGGTCCCTCAGTGAAGCTCTTTTGGCCACCAACCAAGTCTTAAGAAAACCCAACCTCAAACAAACAAAAAAAAAAATTAGTCATTTTGATTTGTGTTAAAATTTAAAATGGGAGATGACTTTCTTGGAAAATTTGGTGTCAGCTGTATGTTAGGTATTGCATTGCTGCTGGATGCTTTTTTTTTTCTTGGTCTAAAAGGGCTAAGTGCTCCCCCAGTGCTGGTGCAGAGGCCATAGGACTATTTGGAGCAGAGCGTTCCTGGAACATGCTCCAAGCAAGATGTTTGGATTGATAATCCACTGGGGTCCTTCCAGCCTCTAAGTGAAACCAGACAATCCTTTAAGCCATTTGTCAATACACTCACAATTGTTATTTCTAGTGTTCAGTGCACAAGCAAAGCAGCATCCATCTGCCTTTTTGCTTTTTAAAATTCTGCCTTGTGTTTCTGCTCAGGGGAATTTTGGGTGTCTGTGGTGGCCCCAAGGCTTAATCCAGAGTTGGGCTTGAACTAAAGTCAAAGCCAAGAGACCACGGCATTTTGTGGGCACCTTGGGAATGGTAGGACAGAAGGCAATGACCTGAACGTCAGCATTGGAAGAAGCTCCAGATTTTTCTGGCATAAACAGAGGATGAATTTTAGCTGTGTCTGAATTCCTCGAAAGTGAGGTGCAGAAGAGCTGTGCTCTTTCTGTTCTCACCTCCTCTGAGTTTTAATATAAACTGTGGCAAAAGTGAGCAACTACTGAAAGCCAGTAGGAATTGCAGAAGAGGTGATTTGTGGTATTTACACGTAGGGCAGTGACAACTCTCTCTCTCTGCAGACTACCAAACGCTCCGTGATTTGTCTTTAAGCTATTCTTTTTGGTGTTATCCTTTGACCTGTATATTGTGATGTTTTTAGTACTTACTAGATTATAAAGCAAAATGGCAATGAGTTACCAAAAGTTTTTTTGGAGTGTAAAAATACTTAAGAACTCTGATTTTATTTCATTTTCTATCTGACTTGACGCTTCCAAAGGTGCCCGTGTTTCCTGTAGAATGGCAATTGCTGGTTCCTAAGTGGATCGCTCTGTTGCAATGGGAGACTGATGCTGACAGTCCCCGGAGATGCAGATGAAAATCTGGCCTCCATTTGCAATGAGAAATGTCACTTTCAGTCGTTCCATTCCTGGGAAGGAGGACAAAATCTGAAGAAGTTCTGGCTCAGAGCTGGGTGTCTCTCCCAGGCTCTCCCGGGGCTGAGGACCACATGCTGGTGGAGGTCAGGGCTGCATCCCACAGCTGGGGAGCCTGCAGCATCGTCGAGCTCCAGTTCATGATTCAGCCTCTGGCCTTGCAAAACTTAACAGATGTGCTTAATTTCCTTAAACAAATGCAATGCAAATTGCCTTCAGTGCAAACGGCGGGCTCTCACAAACATCTCCCGGGACGGGAGCGGGGGGGGCTGACTTCATCCCCGGGAGCCCGGCGGTGGGCGGGAGCCAGGACTTGTTGCTGTGCTCTAGGAAATCAGCGTGCTGCTTCCTCGGCATGTCTTCAGTCTTTAGTTAGCAAAGCCACTAAAAACCGTTTATTGTTTTTCATAGAAGCAGCCTCTGGCTTTCCCCCCAGGCTTTATTTAGCTGCGCTAAGGGTCCAAGCAGCGCTCCGGGCTGCGTGGTGAGAGGGAGGTGTAAGGGGGGGGGGGGGGAATCACTGTCCTCTCCCTGCTCTCCCTCCCCTTCCTCATCCCTTCTGACGTCCGGGAATCAAAATCTCTCATCACGCCGAGGAGCAGACGAGGAGCCAAGGGCTGCTTCTCCCACGATTTCAGAATGTAGCTGGATTCGTCCCACCGCCCGGCTGACTCCAGGGAAAGCCGCGCTGCTCCACGGAGGTCTGTGGCTCCTTCCCCTGGGGGGGTCGGTTCCAGGGATGTTGAGGAGGGGGCTGTATTGGGTTGGGGATCGGCAGAGCAGGGAATTTCTGCGGGGTTTTGCTCTTGGGGCTGGGGCAGCGCTGCCGATGCTGCCCGGGGGTGGCGGGTCTCAGCCTCCCACCGTGAAGGAGCTTCAAGACTCACATTTGCTGCAGGTCGGGTCTAATTAATTCCAGGACTGCTTTTAGCAAGTGTTTTGGTGCGATGGCTGTAAGAAATGCACTTTGTTTGTCAGCTTGGTTTTTTTTTCTTTTTTTCTCTTTTGTGGTTAATAATATAAAAGGGGAAATTGCTGCCCCTCTAGTACTTGGAAGGGTTTGTTAACAAGGGCAGTTGCCTGAGTGGGGTTTTCCCACCTGGAGGTGGGGTGTGGGTCAGCATCAAATCGATGTTCCTAAGCCTGTCCAGGCTGTGGGGAGCTCCAAAGGCTCAGCTTAGAAACAAAACTTGTGCCTTACTTTTTTCAAACTGGTGCTGGGATAACCAAGACTTTTTGTTCAATGGTGGAACTGCAGTACAGGAGATTTCCAGGAGAGAACAGTAAGGGTCTGGTGAATGAAGTTATTTTTTTTAAAGTCTGTTTTAGGTCCTTTAACTAGCAAAGTGTGGGACAGATGTGGACCCTGCAGCTAGCCACCTCGGGCAGGTCGCTGGTCCCTTCTGCAGGGCAGTGAGTGGGCCATGAGGTGACACTGCTTCTGCCAGCGCTTCTGTGCAGAGAGGGTGATGCCCTTTGGGATGCCCACCCCCTACCCACAGACTGTGGCTGTTTAGGGTGGAACAGTGTCCCCAGATCTGCACTTTCAGCTCTACTGATTTAAATACATGGTAGGGACTTTTTGCATAGATTTGTTTCTTGAATTAAAATGACTACTTTTAAAATTTCCTGAACAAATGAGGGCGTCTCCAACTGCTTTAACCTCCAAATCCCCTCCGAGCACACAGCTGGGGCGAGCGGGAAGTGGTGCATCCCCCCTCCACACCCATTTTCCAGGCCCTGGAAATACCACAGGCTCCATGTGTTGTTATCTCCAAATTCCTTCCCTGGGTGAGTAACAGGAGGGAGGCCCCACTGGAGGTTGCCTGTCACTGTGGTCCCCTCTGTCCTGGGTTCCAGAGCTCAGCCTGGCTGGGTGGTGGCACCAGTGAGGGCAGAAATAGATGGGAAGGGACTGTGAAGATCCAATGGGGGCTTGGAATCCATCAGGTGATGTGGGGAGAGGGGGCTCTGTAGGGTGGGGAAGAGAGAGCTCCTCCAGGCATGTGTTTTCCACCATCTCAAAGAGGTCCGTGTGCTTCCTACCTGCTTTACCAGGTAGGAAAATAAAAGTTGGAGAAGAGGCAAACTAGCGATGGGTTTGCTCTGAGTGGGGAAGAAAAGATGAAGTCCTTGCTTTAATCAGCTTCCCCCCCATAACGTGGGGGCTCACTGGATCCAAACTGGGCTAATATTGAATTCACCCTTTCAGTGCAGGTGGCAGAAGCCCACATGTTTATTTTGGATCCCGTATAACCCTGGTTAACATGAAAAGATCATACACAATCCAGTGCTTTTGCCAGAATTTGGTGTCCCCTTTGCCAGCAGAGCCCTGGGGAAGGTGCAAGGAGACAAAGAGCAGCTTGGTGGCATTGAAAATTGGCATAAATGAACTTGTGATTTGAGGAATTTTTCAAAAACACAGGCTTCTGACCGCTGTTTGGCACAAGTACCCCTGCAGTCAAGGGCAGGCTTTACTTTTTTTGACAGTTCCCAAAACCCACCTGTAAATTGTTTGCTGTTTTTTTTATAAGTGATGACTTCATTTATTGGCTGGAAAAAAAAAAAAGCAAGTGTTTCCCGTGGCTAAGGGCTTCAGTTACACTGCAGTTGTTCCATATAACCTGATCTTCAATCAAAAAAAAATAAATCCCAGACTGAGTACAGGGGTTAACATCTCCCTGTTATAACTTGCATATTTTTCCATTCATTCTTACAGCAATTTAGAACTGATTTAAACTCCAGGAGATCATAGCTGGGTCACTCGTGTGTATATTTATTTTTCCTTGAAATTACTAAAAAGCTGACGTGTTTGAAGGGAAATAGGCATTTGCCAGGAGCCTCTAAATACCTGTCCATCAAAATGAATAGAAGTGAAATGTCACTGCAGACGGCAGCGGAGGAAACTCATGTATGGTCTGGTTCTGCCAAAAGCAATAAAGCTGAAATGGGGAGCACAAAAGATGACAGATGCCAATGATGCGTTGCAAAAGGCCAACAGTGTATGTTTCAAACCTGGTATATTGAGACTGAGACAAGGGGGAGGGATCGTTTCCAGCAGGGTGGTTTTATGCTGACCTGGCGTTTTCTGACCCAAACTGAATAAAACTGAAATCCAGGCCAGCAAAGGTAATGAAGGTGCTGGAGGAGCGTGGGCTGTAGGGTGGCTGTCCCTAGCCAGCCAGCTCTGGTGGTGCTGCAGAGGTTACTTCTAAGTCAAACCAACCCTCTGCCATGATTAAGGCTGAAACTGCATCTGTCTTCAGTCTTCTTCAGGTGAACAAGTTAAAACGAGACCATCCCAATGAGTCCTAAATGTAACCTTTTGGGAACTCCATGAAATAAGTTCCATGAAATAATTTCCATGAAATAAGAAATAAAACTCTTGTTTCTAAACCAGCAACCGTAGGGTCATTAAATCTGTGATGTGAGGAGCTTGTCTACCAAGGGCTGCTCCTCTAAGTGCTTCTCCCTCTATGATGAGTCCATGCGTTGCAGGGACATGAGATAGGTGCTGAGTGTTTGTATAACCTCTACTTATTTTTGTCACGATAATCAGAAGTATCTACTTCTGTATGATTTAAAGCAGAAGTTGTTCTGGAGTCTATGCCTGCCCAGTGATTTGGCCCGTGTTGCTTATTTTCCTGCTCAGAGCAGAACCCAGCTCATATTGTACCACTGTTGGGATTGTCCTGCCAAGAGGGCAGTGCCATCTCCAGGGCCAAGTAGGCTGAGAGGGTCACAGCCTGCTCCCCACCAGATGTATACACTCCATTTAGACCTGGGCCAACGCACTGAACAGCTGTATTGGAGAGACCAAGAATGTAAAATAAGATATAGGAATTCCAGGAAAATTCAGTGTGTGCTTCTCCATCCACTCTTTCAGTGCTGTCAGTGATGTACAGGGCTGTAGGTCTGAGCTTGTGGTCCCTTAACTGAGGACTGCAAAACCCTGGGTTTTGATGTGGTGAAATGTAAATTTTACTCTTCCTTCCTGATGTTTGCCTTCTCATAGGTCCCAATGACCATGCTGATTCACACTTGCTTCTTTTTTGCCTGCCTGCCTGTGGTGAGCCACGTCTGGGGACGAGTGGGCCAAGGTAAGGACCCCTTGCTCGGGGCAATTCCCTATGGATGTTACCTGGGTTAGCCCAGCCCTTGCCCAAGCCCTTCCCATTGGCAACGGCACCACATGTGGGGGACATTCCCAACCACACGCAGAATTTCAGGGGGCTGCTCTGTTCTGGTGTCTCTTGGTGAAGCTCCAAACAGTCCATCCCCACACAAGGAGAGCAACAGGAGATCAGGGGGCCTGTTTTGGGGGAGCATCTCCATCCCTCCCCACCCTGTCCTCATCACTGGCAGCGGTTCAGCGAGCTGCTCCCTCGCACCAGGGCTGCATTCCAGCCTGTATAAGCAATGAAGGCTGCTTTTGGGATCTGCAAATGGAGCTTGAGAAATAGGAAGAAAAAGGCTGTTGCTTCTGTTATTCTCCTCATCTATCCTGAGCTCTGAAGCTATTGCTTTGGATGTACCATGGTGCTGAGTGGCACAGCATCTGGATAAGAAAGCATGAGGTGCATTCCTCCTGTAACATATGGTGCTCCTATAGTGCTATAAATGGCCAGAAAATACCTATATCATCTCATCGTAACCTTTCTGATGTTGAAGATCCACCTTTATATTATGTTTGAACCTTCTGTGGAAGTGGTCAGCACAAAGGTTTCTAGAGAGGGGATGACACTTCAGAGTCTCCATGTTGTGGGTCTTCCAGATCAGCCTCTACAGATAATTCTGGGCTGAGCTCTCAGCCAGAGAGCAAGGTTACAGCATCAAACATGGACACCCAACGCAGGGCAGGGAAACAGTGGAGCTTTCATGGCACTGGGGTTCATTTGCATCCAGCACATAATGGTGCTTTAGAGGATGCTGTCCTTTGGTCTATCTGGGAACATTCTTGCCTTTTTAGCTTCTGTGCTCCTAGAGTGATGGCCGAGGAGCTGGACATCTCCATGTTTAATCTAAAGAAGACAGCTCCATGTTTAATCTGACTATGAATTCCCTCATTGTTCCACGATCTTTTACCATTTCTCTTAGGCGTGATTCTGGGATTTTGTTTTGCCCCTTGTTCCTCTTCCCCATGTTTTCTTTCTTCCCCTTCAGATTTGCCAAGGGTGAGATGTGAATCTGAGCTTTGTTTCCCCAAAAATAGTTATCTGATGGTCGGGCAGCCTGCAGGAAGTCTCCACAAGAAAAGGTTAAGGCACAGATGTTGGGCTGAGACAAGCAAGTCCTCACTTCCCACTCTCCCTCCTTTTCTGGGCTGTGACTTGGTGGCAAAGATGTCAGGAGATGTCCGAACACCATGCAAGACCTGATTAAGGACTTGAGGAGTCCTGGGCAAGATAGTTTGCCAGCACTGAGTGGACACTCCAGGTCATCCTAGGCTTTATTTTTTATGAGTAATGGTAAAAGAAAAGAGATTAGTAACAGCAAATTTGAGGGTGGGTGTTTAAGTCCAGATGCTTATATTGTGCAGGCAAAGGACGTGCTCACTCATTGCTAATTAGGGCAGCCCACTGGAAAGGCAGCTGTAGGTACAGTATCAGGAAGGAGGGGAGATAAATCTGCTGAGTTGCCATCCTATACCCACTCAAGTGAAAAAGTTTCATATGGTGGCATTTCTATGACAGAACAGATATGTTTTGCCAAGGAATCAGTGATTCAAAGAGTGACATGTGAGTCTAGACATGTAGCTGGGGTTTAAAAGATATCTGTGAAATCCGGAGATGAAAGGGGATGTGTTCTTTCTTCTTTCTAATTCCTTGTCTGATATTTGTCATTTTGTTTGTTGCTCCCTGCAGCAAACTGATACAAGCTGGTGCCCATGAGTTATGGTCCTGCCAGGAACTGTTATTTACACTTTATCAGGTTTTCTTTCCTTTTTCCTTCTACCTTTTTTTTTTTTTTCTTGTAACCCAGCTGGCCCTTGGAGCTGCTTCTGAAGCAATCTTTCCACAGAAGTATGGCATCCTTCACCTGGGGTATTTCTCTATTTCTCAGCAGCCCAAGCCTATTGAACAGCCTCAATCTTTTTTATCTTTTTCCTGCCCTATCATTTTCACCAAACACACTTGCTGAAACAACACGTCCTCCATGAAAACTCCTGGGAGAGTCCTCCAAGATGTGAGGGGTGCAGAGAAAGCCCTTACCTCTATGTCAGGCTGTTTTCCCTGTTTGCAGCAGTATATATTGAGTTCTGAGCACCTGAGAACTCCTCTTTGCACAGGGTGGAGGGTACAGGTTTGCAGTGACTCATGGTAGGTTTCCTGGCAGAGGTGCAGGAGTTGCTCCAGGGGATTGCTGAGGACTTGATATGAGGTGACAAGGGTTCTGCACTGTAACTATTCCCTTGACATGGGCTGTTTTGGTGGTGCATGTGTGGAGGGAGGAACTGCATCCATAACAGCATGGACATGTCTCCTCCCCAGGGTCAGGCCGGCTGAAACTCACTGTCCTTTCAGAAGACAGGCTCCAAATGAAATGGAAAGAGACTGAAGGGAACATCAACGGCTACAAGGTTCGGGTAAAGCCCATGGCAGGTATGTGCTAATGTGCTGGATGTCAGACCCAGCAGAGATTTGTGTATGGATGAGGGACTAGTGACAACAGGATTCAATAAGAGCATTATTTAGACCTTGAGGCAATAGAGGTAAGTCAGAGGGAATTATCCATTGCTTATTCTGGTTTCCAGTGTTGATTACCAAGATCAACTGTAGGGACAAGAAGTTTTTCTGGCCACCATGAGAGTAGTCCTTGGTGCCATGTCGGGGCAGGCACAGCCTCACTCATTCACAAGAGGGAGATGAAACACGCCCTTCTTCATCCTAGAGGAAAGCTTTACAGGGACATGGGATGGGGGTCCTTGATGCTCCGTGTGTGCATAGCTCAGCCCCTTGACTCCCTGTCCTGGCTGAGCTTCAGCTCTCCCTGTCTTTGGACGCTGAACCTGGTGGTGTCGGAAGGACATGATGTCCTTCAGTGGGGAGCAACGGTTGGAGGCAGCCTTGGTCTTGGCTGGCATTTGGTTTTAGGTCACTGCTTCTTTCCCAGTGAGCTGGAGAAGGGATCTGCCAGGCAGGGGAGTGTGCGGCAGAGCTCTTGTGATCATCCGCCCGCTCTGAGCTCAGCCCCCACCTGTTTCCCAGCTGGAGCAGGAGGTTTCTCATTCCTTCCCTTCTCTGTTCCTCCCCAGGCCTCAGCTCTGTGGAGAGCGGAGAGCAATGAGCATCCCGGGAATGCAGGGAATCCCCACCAGCACTCCCAGTACATGCCTGAGGCTTTCCCTCTGCGTAGGCTGGGGAGCTCCGTCTCCAGCCCTAGGCATGAGCGCGGGGGTGACGGGGTCAGAAATGCATCCTTCTCCGTAATTTAAAGCTTGTGGACCTTTCCTAATCACAGGGGTTTAGGGACGTAATTTGCCTCTCTCCCTTTGGTTTGCGTAGCTCAGGGACCATGGCTTTGCAGAGCTGCCGTCCTCCACCTGCTCACTGCTGTGCCAGTGCAAAAATGTCCCAGTTCCTGGCTGGTCAGAGCATCACAGCCCCAGGACAGGCCCCACAGCCCCAGGACATGGCTGGAAGGATCTGGAGGCAATGTCTCCAGAAATAAGCTCTCTCCCTGCAGAGAGCAGCTGCCCTTGGAGAAAGATGGGGTTTGCAGAGACAGCACAGCGAGACTGGCTGGGATAAGTAAGATGAGTCCCAAGTGCCACTGGTGACCTCTGGAGTCACTGAGCCACTTCCTCATTTTGTCACGTATGACCATCAATTGGTTGGATATTTTCATAATCAGTATTTACTAGAAGTTTCACAGCCTTTACCCTCTGAAGGTTCTCTTTGAGCATCTCCTTGAGAAGTTGGTGAATGTTGCACTAATGCTGGATGGAAACTGTTTTTTCATTTTGGGAATGTATCGGGGATTTTAAAGAAAACACAACTAAACATTCTCAAATCTGGATTGGGAAAAAGAGTAAAAAACAGAGACCGACAAAATTACAAAAAAAAAGAAATCAGAGTTAACCGAGGTCCCTAGGCAGACATTCCCTGCATTTCAGCAGTGTTATTGCTACTGTCAGCTTAAATTTAAGCTCTAACAGCCTCTGAACTGTGGCTTCATCCCACCTCAGGGGATTCAGAGCAAGAAGTCATGCTGAAAACCAAGACTCCCAAAGCCACGGTGGGCGGGCTGAGCCCTACCAAGGAATACACTCTGCAGGTCTACGTGCTCAACGGCTCCCAGGAAGCCCTCTTTGCCAGGAGGAAATTTGTGAGTAAGTAGAGGGCGCTACATTTTATTGTTTAGAGAACTCCTGAGGGTCTTGGAGATGTGGCCCCTAAGATCTCATCCTCCAGACCTCATCCCCCTAAAGATTCTGTTACAATCACAGAGACCATTACTATTTAGGTTGGAAGGTTAGAAAGATGAATGCTGAAGACACAGGAGATGAAGGATGGACTGCGACTCACATACCTGTGTAGATTAACTCTCCCTGTCTTCCTACAGTAGAAGAATTAAAAAACGCATCCCAGAGTAGAAACAACAGAAGAAACTCAGGAGCTGCATCAGGAAAGAATCTCACCTCTTTGGGAAGCTCAGCAGCCGAGTACAGCGAGGTGGTAGAGGCCACCCCACCACCCCTGAATGCCATCCTGACACAGCCAGGTGGGTGCAAAACTGTCCCTAAAAGTAGTCCCACCCTCCATCTGCAACCCCTGCTTCATCAGGGACATTCTTTCAGTGAGACATGCCTCCCAGTCTCATGTCTTTCATCTCTGAACTACAAGAACAAGTCAGCAACCTAAAAATATTTGCCCCTTGTGCCAGGCAAACTGTCCAGCTTGACAAAGCTCTGCCATGTGTTCCAAGGGCTGACAGGTATTCAAATTAAACAAGATACAATCAAATCCTTCAAATGAGAACAGACCCCTTTGAAAACAAGCTGCTCCCAAAGCACTGGGGCTAATGGTGCCTGATATCCCAGGCTGCTGATGGTCTAC
>BJBW01011515.1:7705-18733 GCA_004320125.1 Scolopax mira
GGGGCCAGCGGGGAGATGCAGCCCCCGGGGGGCGGCGGTGGCTCCGCGGGCGCGGAGGGCGGCTCTCCCGCGGGGAGCGCGGAACTTCCGCGGGTGGCGGGGTGGAAAGGGCAGGCAGAACCGCGGCTCGGGGGGTGGGGGGGACGACACACGCGTGTGTTTGGAAAGCTGCTACCGAGCAGCACCCGGCCCTTTCGGGGGCTCTTTCCTGCATCTCCGCCTTTGCCGCTGCTCCTGTCCAAGAAGTAGCTCAACATAAATATATCTATTTCTTTCCTATTTCCGCCTCCCTCCCACCTCGAAAATAATGAAAACCATGATTCATATAAACCACGGCCCGGCCGCTCCGTTCTCCTTCCTTGTGTCAATCAAGGGGGTACGAAATGTGCCTGGAAGGGGTGAGCGGGGTCTAGAGCGCTGCCCCGACGGCTGCGCCCCTCCAGCCCCCAGGAAAAAATCTCGGGGACATAGAGATGACTAAAACCTATTTTATTTTTTTTTCCCCCGTTTCGAGGAGTTTTCTCGCCGCCCGAGAGCTCGAAGATGCTTCCCCGCCCGCTCACAAATTCGTATAAACTAAAAGCAGTGGTAGGGCTGAGGTACATCCTTATGGAGGGGGGGGGGAATAATGTATTTGCACTGGGGTGATTCGGGGTAAAATCGGTAATTGGAGAATTAACATCGAATTGGGAACAAGACCGTAACGACTCAGTCACGCCGGGGGTTTCAAGGCTGGTTTTAGGACGGGGTTTTAAATACGCCTAAAATGCGAGTAACTTCTGATTTATACGCGTCCATGTCAGGAGAAAACGGATTCGGGATTCTAAATGATGGTCCTCTCCCGCACGCAACGCCGTGGAGCAAATCGGTGGCAATTCGAGAGCTCCATTCTGCAACCGGTTTCCCGGTTGGTTTCGATGCTTTGGGAAAGCCGTGGGTAAAGGCTTCTCTGCGCCCGGTTATTTGCAAAATTTGTATTTCTCCTGCCTGACCCCGCCGTAAGTGCTTGTGCACGAACAGACCCCCGGCTGCCGTCGCTGCTTTTTCCAAGAAAATATATTTTCCTGGAGCCCAGGGCAATTTCCTCCTCTTTTGCGAGCCTGCTCCGTCTGAAAAAAAAAAAAAAAAAAAAACCAACAGAAAAAAACCCAACCAAAAAACAAACCAACAAAGCGGTTAATTTCTCCGGCCAATCTTAATATTCACCACGAAGCCGAAGGAATGAAGCGGCTCGTTCTTTCCTTCGGCTTTAAAAGTTGTTTGGAAGCTTTGATTTGAGCGTAAGGGGTTGTGAGGGTGGGGGGGGTCTCCCTCTGCACCCCCCCTTTTTAGAAGGGGCAGGGGAGGAAATCAGAAATGAAACATCTTCCCTCCGAGATGGAGAAGGTCCTGCGAAAACTCTTCCGACACTCACCCCCGCCCGGGAGAAAGGCAACGGCCGCCTTTTCTCCAGCAAGTGCATTGCAGGAGCGTGGAGATATTCCTATTTTAGATTATGGGGAAAGAAAAAGAAAAGAGTAGCGTTTTCTGTCTGGAAAACAGGGAATTCGCCTCCTTTTCCAAAGAAAGAAAAAAAAAAATTTTTTTGTTCTTTTCTTTTTTTTTTTTTTTTCCCCTTCTTGTGTTGAAGCCGTTGTAATTTATCACTCGAGCTGCTCTGATTTCGGAGAGATGGCGATGCTGGTGTTTAATCCCGAGCCTAACGGTAGCCGGGCTTTGCCCGAGGCCAGGCGGCTCCTTCTCCTCCCAGCTCGGCCCCACATCTGCCAAGAAAACGGGTTCCTCGCTCTTATTACCCACAAACCGCTTTATTTCCCCCCCCAAAACCCAATGGTTCAGCGATTCTCTCTATTACCCACCCTCGAAATACCGCATCAAACCGGAGCCAGCGCCACCGTTAAACCTGGATTTACAGGGAGTCACTTCGGGCGCGATTTGGGGGGGGGGGGTGTGTGTTGGATTTTTCTCTTTTACATATTTTTAGAGGGAATTCTTTTTCGCTCCCGTTAAGCACGGAGAGACACCCTTGAATTTTTACCCTTCCTTCTCCCTACACCCCCCCCCCCACACACACCCCGGGGTTTGACTGGGGAGAACCTTGGAATTTTAAAAGCCGCCGTGTGATTTAAAAGCCCGAACAATAGGAACCGTAAAACCGAGACTATAAGAAAGTTGTCGGCAGGGACGTAGGAACCACAAACACATCATCCCCCCCCCTCAACCATACAATGTGGAAACTCTTAAAGGGCGCTATCTGTAGACATCTTGCAATCACTGGTCTTCCTTGTCATCTGAAGGAGAAAGGGGAAAATATATTAAGTGAAGACACACTTTAAAATTACTTATACATTTTAAACATGCTGGCAAAGGGAACTGCCTGATAAACTCTTGCCCAGATTTCCTTTTTTCTGGGGTAAATTATTTCAAGTTGTTACACAAATATCTCCCTCCTCTCTCCTTCTCTCCCCCTCACTTCCCCCCCCCCCCCCCCCCCCGGATTTAATTCAAACGAAAACAAGCTCCTGCAGCTCCGACTGGGTGCAAACCCCCACCTCAGTGGGGTTTAGAAGGGGGGAGGGAGAGAAGCGGGGGGGAGGAATATGAGACCGATGATTTAAATCGATTAAAATACTTAATAACAAGCCGGCACGCCGCCTGGTTTTGGAGCCAGGGGGGAGCGGGGCTGCGCTTGGGCCGGTTCCCCTGAGCCAAAAAATCACCCTAAAAGCGGTCGGGGCAGCAAATTATTTCCCCTCCTAACGAATTTCTTAGCCGGGATTGCCGGGTCTGGCGGCCGGGGCTTCAGCCAAGAAGCTCGTTCCCTTCCCGTGAAGGGAGAAGCTCGGAAAAAGCCGAGAGGCGGTGGTTTGGCCCCGCAAAAAGCACCGCGACTTTTTTCCCACCGCGCGAACGCGCTCCCGGGCTTTAGAGATTTATCCGGGAGAGGAGAGAGATGCTAAAAGGAAAGGAAGCTCTGGCGATTTGTTTGATTTTTTAAATTTTATTTTATTTTCCATTTATTTGAGGTATCATTGAATTTTTTTTTCTTTTTTCTTTTTTCTTTTTTTTTTTCCTGCTTGTAATAAAAAATGGGAAAGGCTCGGGATTCGGGGTAGGAGTTGTGCTGCTGCCCCGTGGGGATATCCCTTTGTGGATGGAGTTGGAGGGGGGGGGAGGGAACGGAGCAGCGGGGGATGGAGGCGGTGGCACCGGGAGGAAGGATCCGGCCCCGATCTGCGACTCGGAGCCCCGGGGGGAGGACGGGAGGGGGAAGGGGGGGGGGCTGCCCCGACGGCAGGACGGATGGAGGTTCTCAAACCGTGCGGCAGGATCGGGACCTCCTTTGCCAGCGGGGTCTCCTGCCTCCCCCCCTCCCGCCAGCATCTTCAAACGGCGTCCATCGCACCACCTGAGGGTAACGGGGCGGGGGGAGAAAGAGAGCTTTTTTTTTTATTATTTCTTTTTTTCTTTTTTCTTTTTTTGTTGTTTTCCCCCCCCCCCCTAAGTCTCTTTCAAGCTGAATTTATGTTTGTGTGATGAAATGCCCCTCTGTGTTTAACATTCCCAATGATCATTTGTTTCCTTAGCTCCATTACTCCTTTATGAGAGCGCCTTGCGCCCGGGCGCGTTTAATCAGAACCGCTTACGCAATATTTATTTTGGGATAGATTCACTCAAGCCTTATTACATATCAATTATTTCCTTACAACTTCGTTCCACACCAGCTGCTTTGTTATCTGGGCCTGCCACCCCTTTACCCCCCCTCTCCCCCACCTCCTCCCCCCCCCCAGTGTGCGGTGGGAAGGGAGGGAGACGTTTGTTTTTCCTAGGATAAAATACTGCTAATAATAATGCAGATTGAGTGCAAGGAGAAGGGGGGAAGAGGCTGGGGGGGGGGTGAGGTGGAGAAACCCCCCCGAAACCCCCCCGAAACCCCCCAGCCGGCCGGGGATACAGTGCGACCGGGGATGCCATGCGATGCTGGGGGGCTGCACTCCCCTGCCTCAAACATTTGGGGCAGAGGAAGGGGGGGGGTACAGGACGGCTGCGGGTCGGGGTCACCCACCGCGGCTCCCTCCCCACCGCGGTTTTGGGAGGTCTGGGGGGGGAGGGGGTGTCTCCCCGTTTCCCAAGGATTTGGGGCGCTGCGCCTTGCGCCCTATTTTGGAGCTGCTCCGCCGGGTCTGCGCCTCCCAGGCTTCGTGCTGGCGCAGAGAAGAGACTTTCTGCTTTACGGGTCCCCGGGGGACCTTTACCCACCCCCCCCCCACCCCCCCCCTCGTCTCCTCCGGCACCCACCCGCCCGGAACGGACATTCCGAGTCAATCCGAGCCTTCCCCCCTTCTAACCCCCCCAGCTCGGGCGTGCAATAATCGCGATGTCAGTTTTATCGTGATTTTTACATCGTAAACACGCGACCGGATTTGGCTCCTCTCTCGCTCCTCTTCCCGATGCCGGTTTCCCTGGGGTACCCCGGGATGGGGTCCCCCCGGGGGCTGCCTGGGTGCTCCAGGCCCCCGGGGAGGCGGGGGTGGGGGGGTGGGGATGGGTTTCCCTTCACCCAGGTCCCGGCTGGAGGGGGCAAAAGTGTCCCGGCGGCTCCCCCATCCCTCGGTGCCCCCTCCTCACCCTCCCTCTTTTTACCTTTCCTGCCCCAAAACTCAAGCGGCAGCGGATTGTTTCCCGTTACGGGGGGAGCCCGCAGCCCAGCCCGCGTTTCTTTGCTTTTTCGCGTTTTTTATTTTGTCCCCCCCCCTTCCCCCGAAACCGCAGAGCCTGAGATCCTTCTCTTAAGCCGTGTCTTTATAGGGGAAATATATATATTCCTTTATGTGGGCTATAAAGCTGCGCCGGGGGAAGCGAGCGGGTCCTGCTTCACGCACCGTCGTGAACTCGTCGTGACAGGGACCTTGAACCACACCATCACCACCACACCAGCAAAGCGGGGGGGGGACACACACACAGGTTTGGAGGGTGTCAGGAGTCAGGGAATTGGGGGGAGGGCTAACGTTGAATTTCCTGGCTCTGGCGAGCTGGTCTCTCCATCATCTTTACGCGCGCACACGTATATGTGAACAGATGACTTGGCACTGTCCAAAAACACTTAAAATAATGCCTCTGCCTCTGGCCAGGCCTGTGTAAATATCTCACTCTCCCACATGCCCGTCTAGCTTTTCCTGATGCTGCGTTACTTGATCACAAATACATAATTTGCCCGAGTGTGTGTATACACAGGGCTGCTTTGATCTCGGTGCAGAAATGCCCCCCCCCCCTCCCCTCTCCTCCCCTTCGGAGGGGCTGCAGCCCCGAGAACAAAAGCGGAGAATAAAAATGGTCAAATAACACATTTTCAAATGGGAAGCGTGTGTCGGCTTCCTCGAGTGGTTCTGGCGTTTGGAAGGTTTTGGGGGGAGGGGGAGAGACTTTATTGAACATATAAATTTAAACTTAGTTACCGCTAACAGTTGCCTTATAAAAGGGGTCCATATAACCCACATCATTTTAATTTTTTTTTCTTTTTTTTTCTCTTTTCTCCTGGAGTCCCCAGGCGTGTTTCCCAGCGCACCCGATCTCTTGGCAGGGCCGGCCTGCGAGGAGCGGGGCTGGCTGTGGGCTTTTGCAAGGGGGAGATGTTTATTTTTCAGTCATTGTTGGCTCCCTCCCCTGGATTATTTTACTGCTGCAGATTTAAGCCCTCTACTTATTTCTTGATTCTCTGGCAGCGCTTTCCGCGAGCGCTCCCAGCTCTGCGCTTTCTCCCTCCGCCGTGTCTCGGGGTGGTGAAATTACAGGGTATGAGGGAAATGTGTAAATTATAGGGTTTATTAAAACGTAGGCGAGCGTGGCTCTCTAGGCGAAACAGATGCAGGATGGCTCGAAGTCAAGCCGTCCTGACAAACTGCAGAGCAGGGAGGCAGGGGAATCATTAGAGGGACATTTCCCGCAGGGAGAGAGGAAGCGGCCCCGGGGGTGTGTGTGGGGGGAGAAGTTCTGCTGAGCAATTTGGGGCTCCCTCCAGGAGCCCCCCAGAAGCAGAGCAGGTTACCCCCTGGGTAGCACCCAGGGTGTTGGGTCCCAGTGAGCTGGATGAGGTCTCTGGGTGCTGGGCATGCAGCCTCCCCTCTCTCCCAGCCCTGGGGGTGGGGGGGTCCCAGCACTCCCCAGAGCTTTCCCCCCCTCCTTCTCTCCCCGCCTGGCCTCGAAGGCGATGATTTATTTAGGCTAAAGCATAATTCTCAGTTTATAGTTTGGCTTCTCCGATATTAACCTCAGCTGCTTTTATGTTAATCTTAGGGATGATGAAGGGTCTTTCTGCAGCAGGAGAAAGCTCTCGGAAGGACCTCAGGGTATGGGCACTGACAATCCCTTTTTTCCCTTTTTCTTTCTGACAGGGAAGAGCAAAGTGGCAAAAAAAGGGGGTGCAATGGGAATATAAAGTGGGGAAGGGGAGGAAAAAAAGCCCTGGACAAGGTGGGATTGGTGCTGCCCCGTTCCCCTGGCAGGGCACCCTGCAGCAGGGACTCAGAGCCCCCCCAGTGCCTGGGAGAATGGAGGTGGGTAAAGCAGGCTGAGATGCCACCAGCAGTGTGATGGCTCATGGTAGAAGCCTCTGCAGCTTGCCCCGAGGTCAGGTGGAGAGTGGGGGTCTTCTCCTTGGCAGGGCTGGGAGAGACTGTGCATCCAGCACACTGCTGGGCTCTCGGGAGCTGCTGTTGTCCTGCAGGAGAGCAGACAAATACCCAACAGCCCCTTCTCCTCTTATCTCAGAACCCCAGGAGCTGGCCCATGTTCATACCATCACCCTTTTGACCATTCTTGCTGCTGCTTCCACACAGACCCCACAATTTAACGGGGAAGGTTGTCTTGAAGACACCTCCTCAGCCGTGAGTAACCTCACACACCACCTCCTTCCACGCCTGGGGCCATCGTGTCCCCGCAGAAGTATTTCCTTTCCCAAAAAGACATTTAGGAAAGCAAGCTGTGCTGTTTTAGCTTCCTGGACGATACGTTTCAGCATGTGGCAGCGAAGCTTAAAACAAGGTAGCAAGCCAGGCAACCCTGCCAGGGCTACTGGGATGTCCCTCTGCGGATCCCAAATGGTCCAAGGTAAACAGCTGGAGCGTTGCTAACAGCGTTACACTTCAGGTCCCTCAGAGATTTTCTCAACCCTTTTTTTGCTGCGAGAGGCAGCCTCGGAGCTGCAGAAAATTGGCCCCTGGAGAGATCTTGAGACCCTGGTATCCTACGATGCCAATTGTGGCCATAAAAGATCCTGTAACGGGGATCCTGGGGACGTTCTCTCCTCTCCCTCGAACCAACGCGACCCAACCTTTCTGCATCGCTCTCGTTTCGACACCCCGTGGAGCCTCTGAAGTCTTTCTTTATTCACGCATTTCGTGTTTGGTTTGGAGGGCGTCGGGCCTTGGCGGAGCAGCCAAAAAAGCAGACAGAAAGGTTAACAAAAGAAAACGTTATTTCCTAATCCCTTCGCACACTCCATCTCTGAGGTAACTGAAACACGGTCGTAAAAAGAGTAATTAAGAAGGGCACTGCAGTATTTATCCAACTCTTGTCTCCACGAGCCTGGTCTGGGGATCTCAACCAGCTTCTTCACCACCATGGGGCCGACAATCCCCTCCTGCTCCTTGGTCTGTGAATGGGTGAGAGAAGCTGTCTACCTCTCCCTCGGCCTTTCTCCATTTTACAACATCGGTTGTCAGTCTTGAATCTCAATTTATGGCCTGAAAGCTCATCTGTAAGCTCATCTGCTCTTCTTCCTTCCCCCCCCCCCTAGTTTCTAGCTGCTGCATTCATTTAAGAGGAATACGTGGAATAGGAAATGGTGCTTACGCAGCTCTGGGAGTGGAAGAGGAGACAGGTTCTGGGTAGCAGGGGCTGGAAGAGCAGCTGGATTTTACATAACAAGGATGTGGAAGAGCTCAGAGTGAATAGTGGGAAAGGGAAAAGAGGGCATGTCAGCGGGGAACGGGAGGAGAGAGCCTCCTCGATGAGCTCGGTTCCTCCTCTGGGGCAGCCCTGGCTCGAGGCAGATGCAGGAATTGGTGAGAGCCTCGTTTTCTCATTCGGTGAAGTTTCCGAGCTAAAATGCCTGTGAAAAGACAAGCAGATTTGCAAATAAAGGACTGTCAAAACCAGCTCCTCAGTTCAGATTTCTCTCATTTTTGACATAGGAATGGGAGTCGAGCGAGGCTGGTTGCTGAATGGAAATGTGCCTAATGCGATGTGGAGAGAGCTTATGCACTCAACAGTTGTATTCTCAGTGCAAATAGGAGGCTTTTGTGCTGTTTGATATTTCAGCAAAAGCTAAAAAGGAAATGAAGCAAACCCGTCCGTGTTTCCAGAGGGAATTGTGCAGTGCGTGCTGGAAATATCTCCCTCTTTTCCCTTGGCTATTTTTATGTTACCTTAGATCACGACCCTGGATTCTTTGATTGATACTTCTGGGGTGCTATTATTATTCCTAATAGTATTTGCTTTCTATTTTTGAGTGTTGGGGAGTTTCTAATGATTTTTTTTTTTTTGAGACAAGGAGATTGTGTCCTCTCTTTTGCCTCTAGCTCAGCCTGGGGGGGAAGGAGACCTTTGCATGGATGTCTATACTTCGCCTCCCGGCTTATCTCAACCATATGTAATTCTTCCAGTGCTCTGCTGATTTCCGAGACACACACGATGTGGAGAGTGCAAGGCTCATTCCTCTGCGTAGAGGACCAGGGGAGTGGGTTCATGTGTTTGGAAACATCAGGACAGCTGGCCAGGCAGTAGTTATCAAGTGTGAGGGGTGATTAACTGAATGGAAGCCTGGAGGCTGGAGCAACAGAAGTAGAGGGCTGTGAAGATGGAAGAAGGCAGGTGTCAAGTGTTGGCTCTCAGCTGCACATGGAGCTCGTGTTATTCCATGATCTAATGCCCAGGCCAGTCACCCCCTAGTACTGAGCTTAGATATTCCCCTACTAATGAACTAAACAAAACAAAGGCACCAGATGAAGAGCCTCCGGTTAAAGTTGTCCTGCTAGAGTTTTGGTCGTGCTCGTAGGGTGTGCAGGCAATATTCCTGACTGATGGAAATAGTGAGAAGAGAGTGCAAAAGGCTGGTTGTGGGCAGGAGGCAGTGATAAAATGGGTGTTATTCAGAGGGATGGAGATCCTGTCTTGCTCCCGAGCAGGTCTGAGCTTCTGCTGCTGAAGTCAAGTGGCTTGGACAGTTGCCTGTGCTCTCTGCTTCCCTGGGCTGCTCCTTCTGCTACAGCTGGATCCATCAGGCTGTGACTCTCTTTCCACTCCTGTGCCAGCCTTGCCCATCCGTGTCACGTTCCAGAAGAGGAAGGTCACATAACTCACTCATGGTTTCCCTCTTGTGCTGTCTGCCTTTGAAGTCCACTGTGTTTTGATCACCAGGTCCACTCTTGCTGCAATGCTTTGTGTCTTCTAAGTGTCTCAGAAAGCAGATCTGTTGTCACAACAGGTTCTTTGCTTCTGTAGGTCAGTGGCAGTTTGTCCCTGCCCTGTACCTGGGCAGCTCTTGCCAGACAGGGACAATCATCTCTTGGTGATTGAGGTGGGCTTGGAGAGGTGTGAGGTTTGGTGCCTCCCAGCAAAACCAACATGAGAGCTGCCACGAATGCTGTGGTTTTGAGTGTGTATACACCAATATAGGCATTCACCCTATACTTTATGCCTAAAATTGCCTTGGTCTGTTGTAACGATCCCCGTTGAGGCGAGCGATGAGTCTCTCTTCTGCCTGCTGCAGTGCCTTCAGTTCCTCTTACCACCACTTGGGAACCGGCATCTATTTTATATACAAAGACAGAAAAGACTGAAGGATTGTATTGTGTGAGGAAGGATGGAGATGGGAGTCCTGAGAATTCCCAGACAAGGCTCGGCGGAGGCGCAAATGAAGCAAAACTGAAGCGGGTTCCTCGGGGAGAGGGATTGCTGCTGGTGGGATAGCAGCAAAAGCGGTCCTGGCTTTTCCATTTGAAAGGAAGAGCAAGGATGTGGGAAGGGAAGAGAGATACGAGTCCACTGTGGGAGAGCAGAGGCTGAAAGGAGGCCCCAGCACGAATTCTTCCCTCCCCGCTAACGGGGAGCGTTTTCTCTATTCTGTACAGAACGTGATACTCTCTTAGGAGTGACCCTGCTGACCTCCCGCCTCCTGATAGGATGGCAAGTAAGTGAGTGCAAAATAAATGGCACCAAATAGACCTTTTCAAAGAGAACGAGGGAAATAAATCAGGTTATTCTGGTGCGGCATTGACAGCACGTCAAAACAACTCCCCAAAGCGTGAAACTTGGCTGGGGAATGGTAATTCCACTGCCATGATACTTACATGCCAGATGTATGGCTTATCATCGTGTCTGTCTGTCTGTCTACCTGTCTGCCTACCTGCTGTTACTGTAGTATCAATTCTTTAAGCGCACATCAGCTCTTTATGATTTTATCACCCCTTCTGGAGCGGGAAGAGGGATCTGAACGTGTGAGAGTTACTTAGGGAGGCAAGTGTGCAAGATTGTAATGGTCAGTGACTCAACACAGCAAAATAATCTCCCAGTCAATGGTGTAGTAGATTGATGGCTGTATTTTACTGACTGCAGAAGCTCTGCTGCCTTGCTGAGACATGTAGATGCTAAGGCAGGTGGATGATTGATAACAGAGTCCAATGGAAGCTGTGGACTCAGGCTTGTATTACCCCCAGACCACCTTTTCTTTAAAAATGGTGACAAACGGATCTAGAGTTTTCACAGAATTTCACTGAATTTTTAGAGTTGGAAGGGACCGTAGAGATCATCTAGTCCAACTCCCCTGCTGAAGTAGGATTGCCCAGAGCTAGAGCATGGCACTCAGGATGGCATCTAGGCAGGGTTTGAAGATCTCCAGAGAAGGGGACTCCATGACCTCCCTGGGCAGCCTCTTCCAGGGCTCCCTCACCCTCCCTGTGAAAGAGTTTTTTCTCATATTTGAGTGGAACTTCCCATGTTCCAACTTATGCCCGTTACCCCTCATCCTCT
>BJBW01011516.1:0-24221 GCA_004320125.1 Scolopax mira
CAACCCTTGAATCATCTTGGTTGCCCTTCGCTGGACTCTCTCCAGTAGTTCTCTGTCCCTCTTGAACTGGGGAGCCCAGAACTGGATGCAGTATTCCAGTTGTGGCCTCACCAGTGCAGAGTAGAGGGGCAGTAGAGGGCAGTAGAGGGGCAGTAGTAGAGGGGATCTTAAAGATCATCGAGTTCCAACCCCCTGCCATGGGCAAAGGCACCTCCCACCAGACCAGGTTGATCAAAGTCCCTGGAGGTCTTAAATACCTCCACGGATGGAGCAGCCACAGCTTTTCTGAGCAACCTGTGCCAGTGTCTCACCATCCTCAGAGTGAAAAATTTCTTCCTAATATGAAATGTAGCCCCAACCTTCTATCCCACCAAACCTTCTACCTCAGTACTTCAAGTTCCAAGGTTACTTGCTCTTATTGCCCCTCTCTCAGGCCACTTTTGGGGATGTCCATAAGCTGAGGGGCTGCAGGAGAGATATTCCTCCCTTCTTTCTTCACCCTTGTTATTCAGATCCTGCATTTTCCTCGTCCACGGTAACGCCTGGCAGCGCTGTGCCGCCTCTGAACCGCAGCACAAACGCATAAAGGATACTGTCTTCTCTACTTTTGTCTTGTGTGCTTTCCATTCCAGGCAAGGCAGCTGCCACGCGTCGGAAAAGCTGGAAAAAAAAAAAAAAAAAAAAATCACACAGGGAACAGATCAAAACAATCAGACTTTAAAAAGAGCGGCACCCCAGTTGATCCAGTTCAAACAATGATTCGATACATCCTTGGGTACTATTTATCCTGCTTCCACCAAAAAGCCTGACACCAAATATAACCTTTATTCTCAGGAAATGGCAAACCGCATTTTTTTTTGTTGTTATTGAAGATCAAATGTTACTGGCTACAAGTTGCAAACCTTTTATCACCTTCTCTGCAAATACACTGGGTTTGGAATCCAGCATTTCCACCTCCCACCTGCAACACATGTCCAACAACTTTCCCCACCATCAGGTGGGAACTCAACCTTCTCACCTCCACAGGGGAGCACGGTCACACTGATGAAGTCAAACGCAACATCCAGGTGTCTGTCACCAATACTGGGCAAGTTGCCACATGCAGAAAAGCATCACAAAAAGGGGATGTATGTAATGACATCCCCTAAACATCTTATTTCTGGCTCCACCTATCTGTGGCTCGGGCTCCCTTTGAACCAGATAAAGGATCTGTCTCCCAGGAACATGCCCAATCTGAATGCCCTCAGATTTTGGTACCCACAGAATCACATGGGGTTGGAAGAGACCTCTGGAGATCATCCAGTCCAACCCCTGCCAGAGCAGGTCCACCCAGAGCAGGTCTCACAGGAATGTGTGGGGTTTGAATGCCTCCAGAGAAGGAGACTCCACCACCTCTCTGGGCAGCCTCTGCCAGGGCTCTGCCATCCTCACAGCAAAGAAGTTCTTCCTCATGCTTAGGTGGAACATCTTATGTTCAAGTTTGTGTCCGTTTCCTTTTGTCCTGTCCCTGGGCACCACTGAAAAAAGACTGGCCCCATCTTCTTGACATCCACTCTTTAGGTATTTATAAGCATTGATCAGATCCCCCCTCAGCCTTCTCTTCTCCAGACTAAAAAGACCCAATTCCCTCAACCTCTCATTGTAAGGGAGATGCTCCAGGCCCCTCATCATCTTTGTAGACTCTTCTGTACCCTTTCCAGCAGTTCCCTGTCCTTCTGGAACTGGGGAGCCCAGAACTGGACAGTGTATTTCAGATGAAGCCTCACTCTATCGTGTATAAAATGGGTATAAAGGGTCCAAGACACAGAACAGGAAGATGCATCAAGTGCACCTGCAATCCCAAAGCAGTCGTTCTACCTCTCACTTGGCCACTGTCTCCGGTTTCCCAGCAAGATCTTATCTCTAAACTCTCTTCATAGTTTTATTCCACTTGAAGAAGGTTGAGAGAAAAGACTAAATGGGACCAATTCCCTCTCCTGCATTTCCTGCCTTTGCCCCTGAGGTTCAGACTTGAGGTTCCCACCACACAGCTTTTCCCCAGCCCCTTGGGCAATGATCATATGGATTTACCCACTATTAATGCATGAGAATTCACTTGGAATCTCCTGAGCCCACAATGGTCTGTCTTCTCCTGCACAGGAACAGACAGTTCCTGTCCTTCAGCTGAGGAGCATGATTCCTCCCAGAAGCTACCATGTCCAGTCGGTAGGAACCACCCAAATTTCAACGGTAATGTTCTCTTTTTCACGAGCGTGTGCACAGCAGGAAGGAAGGACAGGACAGATCAGATGGATGAAAGGAAGGACAGACACCACCCTTTATTATCAAATTATTATCTAATTGTTTCTTACCTCTGAAGAACAGCCTAGAGTTTTGATCCCATGCTGATGCCCTCAGCACATACCCAGATACAAACATCTGACAAAAACTGTTAATATTTTTACACTGGTACAGACATTGTTACCACTCTGTATTTCTTATCAAGCAGCCAGGACACTAGATGTTTAACATCTCCACCCATCAGTGCATTAAAATCACCCCCCTGTGCACCCAACAGCAGCTCAGGAGTCCCGAAACACCCGGCGTGAGCCTGATGTCAGCCTTAATGTGTTCGCCTGACAATATCACCCATCCTTTCAGTCCTCTCCTCAAATGACCCAAAGCTAAACCACTTATTCCCAGTGACCCACTTTCCAGAGAAAAACGAGCCAAGCCACTGCCAGACTGTTTATATTATGAATGTAGGTACCAACAGCTTTGCAGATCAGTCCAAATGATGCTGGGAAGACCTTCACCTTGAGAAGAACCCTCCAAGGTCTCTCAGGTGTGGCTGTGACCTCCAACAGGGTCACAAAAACACTGTGCTCCCTGATGTCTGACTTTTGATGTCACCACTGATTGTTTCCGACTGAAGAGATGCTACATAAGGAGAGGACAAGCAGGTAGAAGGCAGCAAAGCTGCTCTCCTTCACCATTTCCATCATCTTCCTCGTAACCACCTCCAGCATCCTCACCCCCTTTTCACCAAGAGCAATAACGCTCTATGGGCACCTGCTGAAATATGGACTGAGACAAGGATATGGGTCTGGGAAGACTGATTTTAGCCAACAATTTCAAAGTGAAAATGCTCAGTATCCCCCCTCTACGTTTCCATACCCTCTGTCGTTATGCTGAGCATCTCGCCCTCGCTTCTCTTATGTCAACAACAAACAATCATGTCAAAATTCCAGATGGTAAACTGTACAAAGCCACCGACGCAGGAATGCACGACCCCCCCCCCAAAAGTATAAAGGCAAGAGAGACTTCCTGGTCAGAATTAAGGTAGTTTGACATCAATCTAATAGTAATCCTTGGACAAAAGATGTCCTATCAATTGAGCTCACCGCTTCTTGTTACCGTATCTGCTTTCCTCATCTCTCCACCACTCTCCACTCTTGATTCTCCTTGAGAAAGCAATGTCATTGTCATTTTCCAAGCATTTTCAAACTCGTCAGACACAAACACTTTGGCTTATGAGAAAGAAATGGGGGAGAAGGAAGAAGCTGCAGAGTTTCAGAGCAATCTCCCAGCACATCCTCGTGGTCAGCATTATTTTTCTTTCCCATTCCGATCAGACACGAGGACATTAAGGCCAACTTTCTTAATTACTTTTCAAAAGGTTTTTCATTCACCCACAACACCAGACTATTCATTTTAAGTTTTGTTGCATCCTGGAGACGATCGAGGTAGTAACTGAGATTCAATCTCATCTTCCTCTGGAAGCCTTAAAAGTTTTAGTACTGTATCTGAATCCATAGGGGCTTTGCAGCCTTGATACTCTCTTTCCCTTTAACAATCCTCAATAAACTTCACAACTCAATCACATTTGGGTACAGAAGGTTCTGCCTCTCTTTCCTTAGTGAGCTCTGTACCTAAATTTGCTTTTCCTCTCAAAACGTTCAATATTCAGTGAGCTTTCACAGGCTGATTGATGGATCTCAACTGGAATTTTAAGAAATAAAAAAGCTTTGTGAATTCATGAAAAAAAAAACCCAAACCAACAAAACCTAAGGCTTCACAGAATGGTATAGGGTTGGATTGGGCCCCTCAATATCTTTTGTATCGGGAGGGGCCCAAAATTGGACCCAGCTCTCGAGGTTGGGCTTCCAAGTGCCCAGTGCAGGGGGATGCTGGACTCACCACACTAGTCCTCACTAATACATGTGGTTTTATACACACATAAATATCTATACTTCTGTGTGCATATACACAGTATAATATATATATACACACATGTGCAACTGCCTATAGCTTTTTCCAGTGAGATAAGGCTGCTGGAGTGGGTCCTGACGGCGCCGTGCAGCAGTAAGATCCCTGCACAGAAGGCTGGTTTCTAATCATCATGAAGTTTCCCTAATTGGATTTGCTCACATATGCTGTACCCGATAAGCAGAAGGTTAATAAGGAAGAAAGTTGATGTTCTTAGTTGCCAAATTCCTTTTTTTAGTCAAATAATTTCGAGGAGAAATATCCCTAATGGCATAATTTTATTCTTGGTCTTAATGTAGAGAAAGGATTAGTGTATTTTGAACACTTAGCCTTTCTGTCACGGTATAAATGCAGTAATTCCACTTGGTTCCCATCAGCTGAGTGTTTTTTAAGACTCCCCACCCCTTCCCCTCTATAAACTGCATCCCTCACTTTCTATGTACTGTACAAGGGGGAAATAAAGAGCAATAAACAGCAGTTTAAAACATTTTTCTTTTTATAATAATGCTTCCACCTAGGATCTCAAAGCACTTGACATCAGCGAAGTGCTCTATGAGATGATGTAATCTCCTCCCTTCTATCAGAGCAAAGTGAACATCCTACGTTGTCACCATTCAGTAGGAAAGATTTTTTTCCCCCCTCAGACCTTCTGTATCAAGAACTTTTCAGGGCTCTGGAGCACAAGTCTTGTGAGGAGCAGCTGATGGAGCTGGGGGTGTTGAGCCTGGAGAGAAGGAGGCTGAGGGGAGACCTTCTGGCTCTCTCCAACTCCCTGCAAGGAAGGTGTACCCAGGGGTGGCCAGTCTCTTCTTCCAAGGAACAGGTGATAGGATAAGAGGACACCAGAGGAGTTTTAGGATGGATATTGAGGAAAATATGTTTCATTGTACATAGTCAAAATACGGACTTTGTATCTAAAATAATTTGACACTTGAAGTAAAAATCCTGTATGAGACTTACATACACACAGAAATATATATAGATATTTGTGTGTATAAAAACACATGTATTGCTGAGTGTTCAGGACTTCACCCCCCTCCCCTCCCATCTGAAAGGCTGAGCCATACAAAATCCCTTTGAAAATTCAATCCTGCAATCTCCTTCCTGATTAAACTCCGAAAAAAAAAAAACCCAACCCTCATCTCTCACCATTAGTTTCAACTCATTTGCCAAATTGTGCCTTTTCCTACTGCTCCAGCCCATAAATCCCCAACGGATCAGTGTCATCAGAGGCACAAAACAGTTTTCACTGCAACACTCCGGCGGCAATATGGAAAGGACGGGAGGATCAGGGTCCAGATGGAAAAGCCAACCATGAAACCTGTTCCCCAACTCAAAGCGAACAAAAACGTCTCCCTAATTCTCATTCTCTGAGGAGAGCAGCCAAACTCCAGGAATAAATTCTTGCCCACCAGACAGACAAAAATCAACAGGCGGGAGAAAGAGCCAAGCTGCTACACAGAGCCAAGCTCTCTGAAAACAAGGGTTATTCGAAGGGCCACGGTCCTTTAGCTGCTACCGTGAGAAAGTTTTGCTGCCAAATACTGTATATTCAGCCCGTGGTTCTCCGAGAGCAAACGTGACGTGTGCCAGGTACCGCTGGAAGGAGATCTTCAGGCCTCTCCCTCCTCCCCCTTCTCATTCTACAAGACAGCGAAATGAACCCTGACACATTCTGGGCATGAAATCCACAGACGAACAATAAGATTCCCTGAAATACAGACCGCCGAGATAGAGCACGAATCTCAAGGTTTTTTAAAGCTTATTCAGGGCTGACAAATAAAAGGAATCAGAGACTACAATTCTCCGCATTAAATGAACCAAGTTATCTACTTCTCTTCTCAGTCTTAAGGCTCCCCTGGCAATCAGGCTTTGCTGAAACTCGCAGGATCCGAAAGCCAATTTTTTCCCTCCTCTATTGCATCAATTTAACCCCAGAATAATACTAGCACTATTTTTACTCCCTAATATCAGCCACTCTTTTTTTTTTATCCCTTCAACAGCCTCTCCTCAAAGCCAGAAGGAACAGGAAGTGTATAGGACCCTGGTGACTGAAGAGAGCTTCAGATTCAACAGTACGTGGTAGCTCTAAGTTAAAATTTAGTTTGATGATGTTCAAGTAGAAGAGGTGAGGCTTGTCCCACCAGCTCATCAGATCAGCTTCTGGGGAAAAGAAACAGAAGTACAGAGTCACAGAATCTTCACGGTTGGAAGGGACCTTTGAGATCATCAAGTCCAACCACAAACAAAAAAACCAAAACCCAAAACAAAAAAAAAACCGAGAAAACAAACACAAACAGCCACAAACCAACAATCTTGGGCACTAGAACATGCCCTGAAGTGCCACATCTACACGTTTCTTAAATACCTCCAGGGATGGCAACTCCACCACCTCCTTGGGCAGGCTGTTCCAGTGCCTGACCACCCTCTCAGTAAAGTCATTCTTCCTAATATCTAATCTAAACCTCCCCTGCCACAACTTCAGACCATTTCCTCTGGTCCTGTCATTATTCCGTTGGGAGAAGAGGCCAATCCCCACCTCTCTACAACCTCCTTTCAGGGAGTTGTAGAGGCCAATGAGATCCCCCCTCAGCCTCCTCCTCTCCAAACTAAACATGTCCAATTCCCTCAGCCTCTCCTCACAAGATTTGTTCTCTAGACCCCTCACCAGCTTGGTAGCTCTCCTCTGGTTACACTCCAGCACTTTAATGTCCTTCTTGTAGTGAGGGGCCCAAAACTGAACACTGAACACACTAGTGAGGTGAGGCCTCACCAGTGCCCAGTACAGAAGCACCATCACTCCTGCTGGTCATGCTAATCCTGATACAGGCCAGGATGCTGTTGGCCTTCTTGGCCACCTGGGCACACTGCTGGCTCATGTTAAGCTGGCTGTCCACCAATACCCCAAGTCCTTTTCTGCTGGGCCGCTTTCCAGCCACTCTTCTCCACACCACAGAAGTCTTAAAATGAAAGCCTGCCGTGTCCAGGTTTCAGTTCACACATACACAGGCTGCAAATCCTCAAATTTCTCTGCAGTGGCTACTTGGAGATCCACCTCCAAGCCCCTAATCTGAGCCAAGGGCTACTCTCTTCCACCTCAGTTCCCAGAACTGAGTGAACTGAGGTGTCGTCTTCTGAGCTGTCCTCTTCCATGTCACAGGGGAATGGTAAAAAAAAGAAAGCCTGCCAGCAGCATGTTCCCCTCAATTTCTTTGTTGGTAGAAGATCCTGGTATTGAAATTCAGGCTGTTTGAAGTGTTTGAACTCACCTTCTGGTGTCACACTACAAAGCCAGACATTCTGGGTTTGTGAGAGAGCTACAGCGAGCACCAAGTTGAAGACACTGCCCTTTCCTCCACCAGCACCAGCACTTTTCTGCCAGCAGAAAAGGATGAACAAGATGCTAAAAGTAGCACGTGAGGTCAAAATGACCTTGCTTCCCACCAACAGCTAGCACACAAGCAATAAGGCCAAGGAGGTGAAAAAGTCTTACTCCCCCCAAGCAGAACAAGAAATTAAGCTTCTTTCATCTCCTTAACAGGGCAAATACTGATGGTGAAACCTTGTGGTCAGCACCCCTTCAAGAACCACCTGTTTGGGCCAACACAAATTAGCACCAAATTAGCACTAGTGTGGCAAGTAGGACTAGGGACGTGACCATACCCGTGGACTGGGCACTGGAGAGGCTCCACCTTGAGGGCTGGATCCAGTTTTGGGCCCCTCATGACAGGAAAGACATTGAGGAGATGGAGAGTGGCCAGAGAAGGGCAACAGAGCTGGTGAGGGGTCTGGAGCACAAGGAGAATGGACTGGAGAACTTCTGACAGAGATGGGGGTGTTGAGCCTGAAGAAAAGGAGGCTGAGGGGGGACCTCACTCTCTCCAACTCCCTGAAAAGAGGGTGTAGCCAGGGCGGGTCAGTCTCTTCTCCCAAGGAACAGGCCATGGGACAAGAGGAAATGGCCTCAAGTTGTGCCCGGGAGGTTTAGGAAAGGTATCAGGGAAAATTTCTTCACCAAAAGGGGTCATCAAGTCTTGAAAGAGGCTTCCCAGGGCAATGGTGGAGTAACCATCTCTGGAGGGATTTAAAAGCCGGGCAAACATGGTGCTGAGGGACATGGGTTAGTGGTGGGTTTGTCAGTGTTGGGTTGATAGTTGGGTTGATGGTTGCATCAGGGGAGGTTTTAGGATGGATATTAGGAACAATTTCTTCACTGAAAGGGTTGTCAAGCCTTGGAAGAGGCTGCCCAAGGCAGTGGTGGAGTCACCATCTCTGGAGGGATTTAAAAGCCAGGCAGACGTGGTGCTGAGCAATAAACCAATGACCAGTCACTAACTTAAAATCCACCTTTTCATTGGTATTCAATATATCCGGCAGTAGGTCATCTTAGTTTTTACATAAATATGCTTCATTATACGTAGTCAAAATAAGGACTTTGTATCTAAAATAATTTGACACTTGAATTAAAAATCCTGCACAAGAAGTAACTTGGACAGTAATTGTTTTTGCAGAATCGGAATACATTACAGATGGAAGTTATCAGTTACAGGAAGGTCAAATTTGCATTCGGCTTATTAAAGAAAACTTTTATGGGGGTTATGGGAAGGGCTTAATTTTACTAACTTGTCAATAAATTCTTCCCCAATGAAATGGGGGAAGAATTTATTGACAAGTTAGTAAAATAAATTCAGACCATTCAACAGAGAAGCAGCAAAGAAAACAGAGAACTGGATAACTAGTGGTATTAAAAGTCTTCTCATTTGAGAATTGTTTCAACCACTACTTATTAAACTAAGAAAAGTGAGTTTCCAATATTTTGCAGTATAGAATAGCTTTGAAGTTTCTGAAAATCCCAGTCCACGCCTGCAACAGAAGGATCAAAACTCTGAAGAAAAATCCATTTTTAGTTCTTTGCGATGAACCACTCGTGTCTTTTGGTTTGATATTTCATGCAGAGAATGGAGCCACTTAAAATCTATCCCTTTGTCCACTTCTGACAAGACTTCACCCTATATGAGTTACCCACTTGGATTATGAAGCAGTGATATGTAACAGCCCCAAGTTTTTAGATATTATTGTTTATTGCTGTTAGCGAAGAACAAGAATTGTATCTCAGAACATCAAATCTTCCACTTAAAACAGAAGGAACCAGCCCCCAGGTTCCCACTTTTTATTATCAAACCTATTTTCTCACAAAAATAGTCTTACAGCATGTAACCTGGCAATTAAAATCAGAGGCATAATTTATCTAGACCTCTGTTATACAACTAAGAATTTGCTCTAGAGAGCGTGCAAGTGAGGCTACAGCTACAGAAATGGCTTTGTGCTCTGACAATCTCATTAGTGCAATCCCTGAATGGCTTCGGCATAAAATACAAAAAGGCAACGTTCTCTCCTTCATAATGTATTAAATGGAGATACAATCCTTCATGATGAAGGCTGTGGTAGCTTTATGAAGCCCATGTTTTATTAAGACAACAGTATATTATGCCAAAATGGACTCCAGGTATCCTATATGAGATTTTCCTACTTCTATCCCAAAACATCAGGGTTCCAGCTGGCCCTGGAAGCCACAAAGTACCTTAGAGGCTTGGACACGGACGTCTGGAAACGTTTCAGCAGCTCCCTCAAGGAAAGAGGGAGTACAGAGCTTCATCATCATCATCATTCCTCTCAGCGAGGCAACTGCTCTCAAGTGCACACTCCCAAGTCTAAGCAAACATTAAGGATTCCCACACAGAATCCAAGCCTTAATTACAAGTCTCTGTGTTGTGGCAGGATAATTGGTGGAGCCTGGAAAGGAACACTTTTGTGCTTGCTAATGCACTCAGACGCAGTGCTATGTTAACACGTCTAATTATTCCATTATATAGGGAATAATTTTTCTACTAATATACAAAGTCAAGGGACATTTTAATAATAGACCCTTTAGTCCTGTCTGTAACGTACAAAGTCATTTATAACCCTGTTTTAGCAACTCCTGATACACTTCTGCACAATCTATTTGTGTTACTATATATATGGAAAACATTTGTGTGATCATATACATGTATGTGTGTGTGTTTGCTCTGTGGAGACACCCAAAAATTAACAACTTCTACATCATTCACTAATGCATTTCCTCCTACCGTAAGACCAGCTGCCAAATGCTTTAGCGAGTCACAACTCCATATGAGAAATTCCTCAATCCATGAAAAACCAGTATGCCATTAAAGCACTGAGTCAGTGAGGATGTACAGCTCCAGCTCCCCATTCATGACCCGCTGGTAAAGCATATTTGCTTGCATAATTAATAAACTCAAAGAAAATCTCTTCCATGTAAACACCAGATCAGTTCCGTGGTGTTTACTATCTCCACCAGTTCCCTGTTTGCCAAGTGATTTATCTTCGTTATCATTAACACAACTGCTAAAACCTCAGCGAGCAGGTGAGATTTTAAAGAGCCACCGCTCATCTCACAACATAAAATCAAATTTTGTTGCAGTTGCATCAGCTCAAAAGACATTTTGCTGCTTTCTCTGGTTCAAAAGCAACTCATCATCTACCAAAAATAAATAGTTTATGCTGTCCAAGAACATTTGCTCACGCTTTCAGTGCCTTCCAGCAGGGTGGGAACACCAGTTTACAGAATGACAGAATGATATGGGGTTGGAAGGGACCTTTGGAAACCACCCAGTCCAACCCCCTGCCAGAGCAGGTCGTCCTAGAACAGGTTGCACAGGAACGTGGCCAGGTGGGGTTTGAATGTCTCCAAAGAAGGAGACTCCACCACCTCTCTGGGCAGCCTCTGCCAGGGCTCTGCCACCCTCAAAGTGAAGAAGTTCCTCCTCACATTTAGATGGAGTTTCCTATGTTCAAGTTTGTGCCCATTACCTCCTGCCCTGTCACTGGGCACCCCTGGTTTGGTGATGGGATGGAGCTGTAAGGAGCAGCAAGGGGATATGAAGATCTCCCTCAGTAATTATTCAGCTCCTTGTGGCTGTAACACGTGGTTGCACTGTCTTGCTGTACAGTGGAAGCACTTTAAGCCCTCAAATCACTCCTTGCCTGGTTTTGCCCACATTCATTCACTGAATCAGTATCAGAAACAGTCCTCACACCTGTGTTTCCCCAATTTTGGGGCTCATGCTTTAATCCTTTCAAACTAAACAGCAAATCTGGATTATGAAGAATCTTATACTCAACAAAGCTCCTTCAATAATTCCTCTTTTCTAAGGGGAAAGAAGTTCTGAGTCATTTGCTGCAAGGTCCTCAGCCAACAGGTCAACCTCAAGATGTTGTGTATGTCATTCTGTACCAATGTCCTTCTGACACCCTCTCAAAGGCTTGCCCGTGCTCAGGGAAGTCTGATTTCCACAACAGTGCACAAATAACAGAGGGATACTCAAGGCTGGATGCAGCCAACACGTGACTCACCTGTTTTACGTTGTATCCTGCTTTTGCACTAGTTTCAATGAACATTACATTCAGCTCTTTGGCTTTTCTTTCTCCTTCCTCAATGGACACTTGTCTAGGGAAGATAACACAGAATTAGGAAAAAAGATAGACAAACACCTGGAAAATTAAGATTTTTATCTTCAACCCAAGGAGTTGACACTTTCATTACAATTCTGAAAGCATTTCATGTTTTTTTCCCTGCAAAAAAGGGGCTCACGTGTGCATAAACAATTCTTAATAGGCCATTACAAATCTCAAGTAAAGGCCTATTGGTAAAATTATTCTGAGGAAACAGGGATTTCAATCAAATCCAGAACACTTCCCTGTCGTGCTTCTCTTTTACCTTTGTGACTTTTTACTCATTTGTGTTAAGAACACCATAAACCCAAAATAAGCATCCACACCACGCAGCAAAACCTGACGATGCACAACTTCTAATAAAAATATTTAAGCTTGGCAACTTATGAAAACCTCTGAAGGGTTTTCAAGGGGAAGATGACTTGCAGCTATCATTTTCATCTGACAAACCTATTAAGCATGAATATCTGTAGTGACTTTAGCTCATTCATTCACTGATGCAGGTTGTAGATGAGGCTCCATTCTCTCATAGAATCACAGAATGATCTGGGGTTGGAAGGGACCTCTTGGAAGTCATCTAGTCCAACCCCCTGACAAAGCAGGTCCACTCAGAGCAGGTCCCACAGGAACGTGTCCAGGAGGGTTCTGAATGTCTCCAGAGAAAGAGATTCCACCACCTCCCTGGGCAGCCTCTGCCAGGGCTCTGCCACCCTGACATCAGATGCCTCTCTGACATCTGAACAAGTTGGCGACAATTTCTCAACTCGTTCACAGCATTATGCTGGAAACTTGTGTTTAACCAAATGAACTGAGTTTTAAAATTGAGATTTCTCTAGTCACAGCCACCTCCTGCATCGATAAAACAAGCTTTAGCCTTTTGGGGAAAAAAAAAAAAAATGCAAGTGTTCTTTTTAAAAGAGTTGTCTATTAGAAAACAGCAAATTAAGAAAAGCATTTGAAAGAGAAGTTATTCCTTCATACCTCTTATCTGCTAGGTCTGTTTTATTTCCCACCAGCATAATGATGACATCGCTGCCCCTTTCCGTTCTGACATCATCAATCCATTTCGTTGTTTGCTGGAAGGAGTTTACATCTAACAGAGAACAGCAGAGAGGATTATCACCGCGGGTATTCTTCACAGGTCACTGGTAAACACATCTCTAAATCTTAAATAAAAGCTTCATATTCTCTGGAATTGGTATAAATAGGGTGATGAAGAATCAGCAAGTGAAACCCTAAGTGTCCCACACCGAAGTAAATGAAAACTTTGGCATGAACTTAAATAAAAACCAACTTAAATTACAGATGAATTCAAAGCCAAAGAGTGAACTGAGATGATCTATAATTTGATTTTGACAGCATCTGAAATGAGAAGTCTTATCACTGTGTTTTAAAACAGTTCCTTTTTTTTTTTTTAAGTTTAATATAAAATATTTTATATAGAGAATGGGGATGAATGTGATACTGCATTCTATGCTGCTCACGGCTTCAGCATCTGCAGCAAGAGGTTCCTACAGTTTTGTTGTTCTCAGAAGGACTTAATGCCAGCTCCACATTTTGTACAGATTAATTAATTTCTACTTGCTAGGCTTTAGGATAGGAAATATCAGGGTTATCCAACATACTTGCAACTCCTGTATCATTGACTGGCGAGTTCAAAATAGTTTCCAAATCATTTGCATACAACCAAAAATCCAAATTTAACCTACCCCCAGCCATTTTTTATTTAATGATACATCCCTAAAAGCTACAAGGTAAGAATTTTAGGGAGCTTTCCTGTTCTAATGAGACATCATCTGAAAAGTTGCATTCCATGAAGAAAACCTACACAAAAAGCATCTGAGCTGCCAGTGTAGTAAAAAAAAAAAAGGCAGGGGAGGGAGGGGAGAGGATTCTGCAGCAGTTCTTGATGAGTATTGATATTTTTTTTTAATGGCTTCTACTGCATAGCAATGTCTCATATGCCAGACAGTCAAGACTCGATCGTTTGTCAGCATCTTAATTCTTCTCTTTCCTGCTTGGTGATAATGAATTTGCTAGGTCAGTAAAAACTATTTCGAAGTTCACAGGTAACCTGTAATTTTAGCTCAAATGAAAGTGCTATTTTTAACAATTAAAGCTTTTCTAGGTAAATCCCATATTCCTTCTGTTATCTTCTAGTGTTTATAAATCAAAGGAAGGAGTGCTTTTGCGTTTGTATAGAATGAGGCCATTGCTCTCAGTCAATTCTGCTTTAGAACTGAAAGTGTCTGAAGGTTTTAGTTCTCCTAAAACAACATTTCTGTTCTTTGTAAGTACAGAAAACTAGTAAGTTAGGGGGCTCTGGACCGTGGGGAGGGACAGAAGGAGAAGGGGTGAAAAAGCACTAATAATTTAGTTCACAAAAATGTACATACCTTAGTAAGAAATGGAAAGAGCAGTTGTTAAAGGGTAAGGGCTTAAGTAGTAAGTTTTATATATTGCAAAATGTGAAAGTGACTGATTCAAATGAAAATGTGATGTTAATGCATTTTTTTCCCCCCAGCCCATGCCCAGATATTTTATTTTGAGGGTCGGGGGGGATGAAGGCAAATGGAGTGAAGCAAGCTCCAGCTATCAGTGCAAAGTCTCTAATTTAAGAATTCCGATACCTATGAACATGATTCAGGTGTTTGAGACCAAAAGTCATGGATGATATTACGATCAAAAAAGCAAATGAAAGAGGGGAAAAGTGCAACGAGACCAGCCAGGACTCAAGGCTTCGGGGAGGATGCAACAGGGATGGGTTACAAAAACGATGTCATTTGTAAAACAGATTCTACATTACAAGGGCAGTTTAAAACTTGACACCAATAAAAGAAAAGGTGGGGTTTTTATTCATGCCAGGACAAAGAACAAGCAGATGAGTGCGATAGGACATGCAAAGCTAGGCTAAAGGATGAAAGGGGCAGAGTATTAGAAATGCAGAATTCCCCCCACTCACTTGTGATATCATAAACAACAACTGCAACAGTGGAGTCACGAATGTAGCTAGGAATCAAGCTCCTGAACCGTTCTTGACCTGCTGTGTCCCATAATTGCAACCGTACCTAACAAAATCAGTCAAACAAGCAAGAAAAATAAGAAAAAAAAGGTCAAACCCAGTGCAATATACCTACTTGTGATATCGTAAACTACTACAGCAGCGGCAGAGTCACGGATGTAACTGGGAATGAGGCTACGGAAACGTTCCTGACCCGCAGTATCCCACAGCTGCAACCTGATCTGTGGGTGGGAGAAAATTAAAAAAAGCCAAACTGCCACTAAAAATAAAAGAGTAAAGAAATTTTACTGTTGTTTGGTTTGTTGTGGGTTGTTTTTTTTTTTAAAAAAAAAAAAAGCGAAATAAAAAAGGATAAAACTCATGCAGGAGATGGCTGGGGACTGGGAGCAGCAGCGCAAACTGTCTCCTCCTCTGCAGGGATTTCACCCAAGTGCTGGCAGTAGCCAAACTGGTATTTGTGCACCTAATCATGGGTTTTTCACTGGTTTTGCTTTTTAAAAAAAAATACTTTTCCGCCCAAAGGGGGAGAAATAGAACGGCTCAGCTTTCAAACCGAGAGGACGGACAAGGCAAACGTTCACCTGCAGTTCTGCCTACACAAGGTTTTCATGCTCTGCTGCTAATCCTTTCCTTGGGACTCACACGTGTCACCTCCAGCAGCCTGGAGGACGGTTGGTGGTGGAAGAATCTGACCACACATCGTAATTTTAAAGGAAGAGCCTTCAGAGCCCTAGAAAAGCCACTAAAGGGAATTTTTCCAGGAGTATAAAATGCTAGTTATTATCTATATTTAAGCCTCAGCCACACTGCAGAGTAACATGCACACAGACGAGGTGGAACGTCTCTTACCATCAAGGTTCTGAAAGAAAAAGCAAGATAAACTAAAAGCAACACATATGGCAAGATGCACAAGGGCCACTTCTGCTTTGGGAAGAACATCCCATCGCTCAAACATTTTCAATGCAATCACATTTATTGTGTGTTTCTACAATACCAAAAGCTTATGCAGCACTGCACAATTTTGTCTCTGCAAATAGCTCAGCGGCTGAATTTCTTAATTAAGAATCTGAGCTCATTTTAAACCACAGAGTTGCTTCCACAGAGGAGTGATTTCATTTCAGGGACTGGAGCTGCACCAAGCTAAGGAAACAAGTATCATTTGTGGATTATTACTAAAGGCAACCTGTTTTTCAAAGAAATAATATTAAGAACTATTGAGCTAGCTGTTAACTGGCAGCTTTTGACAATTTGTATTTTAGCCTTCTGTCTCGTGACATGAAAAAATGAAGGGGTTAAAGCGTGGTTCCCTTCTCCAAATGCCCACCATCAAACTCTATCATCTTTTCTCCTTCAAGGAGGATGACACCACAGGAACCTTCTGCTGCTTGTAAAATGGCACTCATGAGCCCTCCAGAGAGGAACCAAATGGTGATTTCCCATTTCCCCAAACACAGAAAGGAGCTGTTTCCACGGCACTTGTCAGTCTGGAAGCAGCTGGTAGATGAAGGCTCAGCCTCTACTTCCAAGTGATCTCAGAACCGGGGGCTGCACAATGAGAGCAGATGCCAATCCTCAGTCCTACTGTACATAGAGAAGCGCAACAAAAGTCTTACTCACTGTTCGATCCTCCAAATACATGGTTTTCGATAAGAAGTCAATGCCAATTGTTGCCTGTAAGAAGATGGAAAGAGAAAAAAAAAACAACACCTCTTAAATTAAATGTCAGAACTGGAGTGCTTTTTAGGGGAGCGAGAATTACTGCCGCATCAGAATTCAGCACTTGTAGCAGATCTGAAAGAAAAATATGTTGGTTTTCTTACTTTCAGGATGTAACTCTACCTCTAAGATTCAACAAGCAATTTCACAGAAGCATAGAGTGGTTTGGGTGGGAAGGGGACCATAAAGATCACCTAGTTCCACCTCCCTGCCTTGGGCAGGGACACCTCCCACCACACCAGGTTGCTCCAAGACCCCTCCAACCTGGCCTTCAACCCCTCCAGGGATGGGGCAGCCACAGCTTCTCTGGCCAACCTGGGCCAGGGTCTCACCACCCTCACACCAAACAAGTTCTTCCCCACATCTCAGCTCCATCTCCCCTCTTTCAGTTTAAAACACTTCCCCCTCCTCCTAGGGTTCCCCTCCCTCATCAAGAGTCTCTCTCCAGCTTTCCTGGAGCCCCCCCACCTTTAGGGATTGGAAGGAGCTCCAAGGTCTACCTGGAGCCATCTTGACAGCAGAGGGGCTCCAGCCCTCTCAGCATCTTCATGGCCTCCTCCGACCCCACTCCAACAGCTCCATGTCTCTCCTGTGCTGAGGCCCCAGAGCTGGAGGCAGCATTGGGAGGGGGGGGTCTCCCCAGAGAGGGAGCAGAGGGGCAGAATCCCCCCCACCTCGTCCTGCTGGCCACACTGCTGAGGATGCAGCCCAGGATGCAGGAGGGCTTTCTGGGCTACAAACCTTAATATCCATAACCAGAACAGCATCATAAAGCACAAGAAGCTGTTAACCTTCAGTTTATGCACATTTAGAGTTTAATGCATACATTCATATGGATATCAGCAAGGATTTTTATGCCTGTGACCTAAGTTAGTGTGCATCAGCTGAACCAGGACATATGGGCACACTGTATTCTTCCTGACTGCCAAATATCTTAACTTTAAACCTTTTTCATTGAGGCCAAGGTGGACACCTTCACATCAGCTGCAACGCAACGGCGTGTGCACGCACACGGCACCCAACAATTATTAAAGCTCAATTAACACTAAAGCTCACTGCAGCATAACTGCATCCAAGTTTCTAGACACTAGTGGGAGCTTTGCACAGAAGAGAAAGACCAAAGCACTGTTCGGTGCTATCAAGAGCTGCTTCTTAAATACATGATCTTCACCCCATTTTTCCAGGCTGCAGTGAGGGTGAATCCAAGCTGTAGGAGTTCATTTGGAGCAGGGATAGGACCAAGCTGACCTGCTGGGGTTCCAGCTCTGCACCTGGAAACAGAGCCTGTAAAATGTTCCAAACAAATTGATTTCAAATGATAAAAAGAAAAAAACCCACCCCAGCAGGTAAGAGGTAGGTCTGTCACGTTGGGCAAAGAGGCCTGATACAACCTCTACCCTGCCCTAAAACAGGTATTTCTATTGAAGACTCTATTTTTACTGTCTATATTCCATATTGTTAGATTGCTATTAAGCCCTCACTATACATCCCCATAATTAATTCCATATATTCTGCCAGATATTTTGTATGTTAGGAATAAAGAGTAGAGCCAGCCAGCCTGCTTGTGAGCAAATACATGAAATCCAGCTGCAAAGGAATAAAAAAAAAAAAAGCAGAACTGAATAAAACTGAACAATCCAAACTGAATTTCCATTTGCAACTAAACATAACGTGTCAGAAAGCAATGGATGGGTATGGACAGCAGATCTGGAGCACCAGAAATGCATAAGGGAAAAATAAATATAGAGGGATCCCAGGAAACATGAAAAGCCCTCAAAAGATGCATGCAACAACATGTGTCCCTTCTGCTTTTGTTTTGGCAGAGGGTACTCCTCAGAAGATTGCCTCAAAGATGCTTCTATTCTCCCTCGTGTTTATTTGATTTCTCTTCACAGAAGAAAAGCTACAACCTCCCTAAAATCTGACACCGTATATCCCAGTCAGGATCCCATTCTGGCTGACAAACTGCTGGAAACTCAGGGTTTTCTCTGCTCTCAGAAGGAGCTGGAACATCAGCTGCAAAGCTCAAAACCTGCCTCAGCCTGTACTTTGTGCCATCCCTCCCACTCAGCTGCACGGCAGCAAGAGCTCCAAAGCTCCCCCAGATGCCTGGGGGAAAGACCACCCAAAACCCCACCAGGAGAGTGAGATTCCTGCACTTGGAACACTCAAGGCACAGGAATTGCAACAAAATGTATTTTAGATCCGGGCAATGAAAATATTTGTGTTCATCACATTGAGAAGAACATATGGGAGGTCTGTTACTTTCAAGTTGTGAATTGGCTCTTGACCTAAGGCCTCACAAGCTTTAAGAATTGCATGGGATAACTTACAACCAAATATATTTGTCCACCTGGCCTGTTGTGACCATATCACAACAGTACAGAGAAGCAGCAAATGTCAAGGAGAGGATTCTGGCACTCTAAATCCCAGACTTTCACTAAAATAGCTAACATCCAAAGAGGCATTTTGTCACAATTTTGTCAAAAGGAGCAAAAAAGCTTGGGGGATCAGTTGTAAAGAAATCATAAAATGGTTTTGGGTTGGAAGGGACATGAAAGATCATCCAGTCCAAGCCCCTGCCCTGGGCAGGGACACCTCCCACCACACCAGGTTGCTCCAAGCCCCCTCCAACCTGGCCTTCAACCCCTCCAGGGATGGGGCGGCCACAGCTTCTCTGGACAACCAGGGCCAGGCTCTCACCACCCTCACACCAAACAAGTTCTTCCCCACATCTCAGCTTCATCTCCCCCCCTTTCAGTGTCAAACCACTACTCCTCATCCCATTGCTGTGCAATGTATGAGTAGAGGAAGAGACTATTTACTGATGGGGAAAAATACATGGACATGAAACTGAGCTAATGACTGTAATTAAGGTGGAGGCAGGTATAACCCACTTGTGAAATGCTGTGCATCACGTGGAAGAAGCAGGAACTAGGCATACTCTGAACACAATGAGAGGTATCGTAAGGCCTAATTGCAAATTTCAAGACACGTGGAAGGAAAAAAGAGGGGCACACCAGGGAGGGGGTCGTGTATGAGAAGACTTTCTAGCACTTCTAGAAATCAAAGTCAAATAAGGAGCTGTTCTTACCCTATTTTATAGGCTATTCTTGCTGACGCAGCGTTACCCATGACTATGCCAGGAAGCCTGAGGCAAAGCAAGAACCTGAATTATCTTTCAAGTCACAGGCCAGGGTTTAAACTCAACTCTGTGTCCTCCCTCTCCCTTCCTCCAAGAGGCTGAAGCTAAAGGGAAAGCGTGGCCTGTAATTCTCCTCTGTGTAACACACACAGCATCACCGTGTTGGTCTTTCATTATACATCACAGACAGTGCCGCAGAATAAGGAGGGGAAAAAAAAAAAAAAAATAAAAATCACCTTTCTCAGCACGTCCATGGAGAGGAATCACTCCTGGGAAAATAAACGCCATCAATGGCATGACTTTATTTCAGGTGTTTGGGTTTCCTCGGCACAGTACAGCAAGTTCTTGTTTGATTCATAGTGCGGCTTTCACAAAACCACACTTATTAATAAGCTTATTAATAAGCTACGGGCAACAGCTGAATTCCTCTGATGTAGCAGCAAGCAAAAGAAAACTAATGCACAGCACAGATTTTATTAAAAAGCAGCTTTCTATTTTTACCGACTGAACACAAAACCCCCTTGTTCAAATGATAGGTTGCAGCAGCTTTCAGAAAATACGCATTCAAAATTTATCAGAAATGTCCAGAACAAGTAAATCATCCATCAAGTAACCTACAGCTCCACTTAAGCACCTATAGGCTTTGATAGGCCTTATCATTCCAGCACCTGGCTTTGAGAGGTCTCTATAGAATCCTGGGCATTAAGAAATTTATATTCTGGTTTGACACCAACACGTAGCGTGATTTTGGCCAAATTACTGGAGCTTTTATGACTCATTCTTTCTTCCAGCTATAGCAAAATGGGACATATCACCCTACCTCACTCCCAACTTCAGTAAAATTGAGGTCTTTCGGTGAATGACATTATACCAAGTACATTACCACCTAAACTACGCACGCACCAAGGATAGCTAAATTGAAGCTATCTTGTAAGCCCTTAAGATTTCTTACTGTTCTAAGTCCCACTCATTCATTTTGTAATTATTTAGAATATTATTATGTCAAACCAGCTTCCCATGGAGACAGCTACATTATCATAAAGCACAGAGGGTCAAATCTCTTCAAGAAAGAACTAAGAAACTCCGGAGAGAAAAGGAGCAGACCTGAAAGAAAAATACTGGGGGGGGGAAAACCAAACAGATTAAATAAAAGAACTGCATTCACATGTCCATGTAATTACAGTGGGTAGGATTTGAAAGGATGTTTGAAAGGAGCAATGATGTGTACTCTAGCCCTCCTACACCATGGAAGCTTTGCTTCTCCCATAGTTAAATGAGAACTTGCATCTCATTGTACCCAACTCAACTTGTCGAGCAGCAGAAATTGAGAATTACTCAAAAGGCCGGAGGGAAATCACCAAGAGGTAAAGAAATTTAAACAAGATACTTGGATAGACACTAAGTAACAGAAGAGTCACAATGCTTTTCTTCTTTTTTTCCCATTACCTCCTCTTCCCACACCCCTAAAAACCCTTCACATTCATCAGGGAACAATTTTTTCTCAGCTTGGTGTATTCAGAGCGTCACCAACTGCAAAAAAGTCATGAAATATGTTCCGCTTGGAGAAGACACGCTCTATGAAGCTAAAGTACTTTTATAGCTTCCCACCTTTTCAAGCTCATCCTAAATTCTGGGAGTGGGCAACAATACCTCCCCTAGAATTTAGAAAAGTTACTGTGTGTCAACTTGATTTGTCACCAATCACAAAGCAGTGAGGGGGCTGCAGGGCCCATGGGAATAAAGGGAATAAAAGACAACAGCCTTGACCTTGCCAACCCAATATTGTTTAAGTAATAAATCACTAAGCATTAAACAAGCAGTCACAGGATGGGGACATGGCCAATGACCAGTTTGGGGATCTTTGTTCCAGTAAAGAGCACAAAATAAGCTCCTAAAGAACGTCCAGTCTTAAAATCCACTCTGCTCCACAAGTCCCTGCTCATCCCATAGCAGAACCTCTTTGCAGCTCATCTTCAGGTCAGGTACCTGATATGTTTTCCCCACAGAGGCATTAGATCTGTGATGATTTGGTAGAAAATGGTGTAAAAAAAACCCCTGGTAGACGGAAAAACTGCTATTTTTTGGGAATACCTACGAATGCCATCCTTTTGAGCTCATCGCACTGCCCAGTAGCAGAGAAGCTGCTCGAGCAGAATCCAACACTGAAATGCCATTTTGAAAGATTATTAAAACACAAAACTTAAAGATTTTACAGTTAAGAAATTCTCAGTGTACCAACTCTTATCCGCTGCAATCAAATGGGTTCTTCCCCCAGTGGAACACTTGGCAGAGGAGGGGCCTTACAGAAGAGAATAAAAGGGATTCATTTACCTGGTAGGTGTTGTCAAAGCTGTCATACATGAACCTGGTGATCAAGGAAGTCTTCCCCACTAAAAAAAAAAGAAAAGAAAACAGAAAAAGAGATTCAAGGAACAATTTCAGTGCAAGTTTTTAAGCAAATTATTTTAAAATGGTTTCAGGAGGGAGTTTTAGTCTGTGACCAACAGATCCATACTGTGCACTTAAACACCTCACAAGCAAAAGAGCAGTCATTTGATTTTACAATTTTGAAGATGTTAATAGGCATATTTTTCTGAAAAAGGCTGGCTCCTGTATCATTCCCGAGCAACAGTTTTACTCTTAAACATCCCCGATTCTAGATGAGACTGAAGATAAATTCAATTATTCCAGTTTCTACCACATCATTCAGAAATTTTAGTCGAATTAGGTCCACAAGTGGGATGGATAGGTCTGACAACCCCTACAATAAATTATTCTATACCATCAGCTCTTCTTGCTCATAAAACAAGGAAGATATGTCACTTTAAAACACACATCTTGCTGCGTACCCCCTTAATGTCACACAAATGGCAGTCCCTGACGTAGTATAAGACTGAAGAGCATCATTCTTGAGAAGCTTCTTTACCATCTGCCCACAATGCAAACAGTCATGAGAACTCCATTCATGTCACCCTTCCTTTGCTGAGGGATTTCACTGCACCTTTTCGTGTCAAAAGGTTCATACACTGTTAAAAATGACGTTACCACCCCAGCGATGGGGGCTGTACTGGGCACTGGGAGGGCCCTACCTCGAGGACTGGGCCCAGTTTTGGGCCCCTCACCACAAAAAAAGACATTGAGGGGCTGGAGCGGGTCCAGAAAAGGGCAATGGAGCTGGTGAGGGATCTGGAGCACAAGACTTGTTGGGCCCTGATAAGATGCACTGAGGAATGCTGAGGGAGCAGGCAGAAGTCATTGCTGAGCCACTCTCCATCATCTTTGAAAAGTCCCAGACATCAGGTGAGGTGCCTGAGAACTGGAGGAAAGCCAACATCCAGGTGGGTTTTGGATGTCTCCAGAGAAGGAGACTCCAACACATCTCTGAGCAGCCTCTTCCAGGGCTCTGCCACCCTCAAAGTGAACAAGTTCCTCCTCATGTTTAGGTGGAACTTCCTATGTTCAAGTTTGTGCCCATTTCCTCTTGTCCTATCCATGGGTAGAACTGAAACAAGCCTGGCCCCATCCTCCTGACACCCACCCTTTGAGTATTTACAGGTGTTGATCAGATCCCCCCTCAGTCTTGTCCAGATTAAAAAGCCCCAATTCTCTCAGCCTTTCCTCATCAGAGAGAGCTCCTTGCCCCTCATCATCTTTGAAACCCTTTGCTGTACCTCTGCAGCAGTTCCCCGTCCTTCTGGAACTGGGGAGCCCAGAACTGGTCCCAGTGCTCCAGATGGGGCCTCCTCAGGGCAGAGGGGCAATAAGCTTCCAGAGGTTCTCTGCAAGGATGACCATCAAGGGAGCAGGAGAATATAACCCAAGATTTTGGGGGTAGGGGTCTAGTTTTTGTGATTGCTTCTTGATGTTGTGGGCTTTTTTAAAATCTTAGCGTAAAGTTTTCACTAAAATCTCCAGTATCCTATTAAGCAGTATTTTAATTCAACTGTGAACTTCAGTTAGTTCTGTAGAAGCGCTAAACCAACAGCAATCCAGGAGACAGACTTTGAGAAAAGGGATTTTCCCAAGTGTCAGGATTTGAATTCCCACGTGTATTTTTAACATATTCCCCTCCACAGGCATAGAATCGGTTTTCCCCCAAAGTTTAAAAGCTGCCTTTGCGAAGACAGAGCAAATATTCCCTTCAGTGAGTAGGTTCCATCTCACATGGGCAGGATTCCCAAATCCCTTATTCCAAATTGTCCCAGCCTCCCCCCTGAGATATGTTGAAGAATAAAGAAAGAACAAACAGCACAAGCTGGACAAACAGCCACAGGCTGGGAGAGGAGGTGGGTTTCACTCCAGACCCAAAAACTCATATCTTCGAAAGATGGAGACCAGCAAATCCCACCCCTTCCCACTAGAGCACAGTCTATAAATTCCAGTAACTGGTTTGCAGCACCACAGAGAAGCTGACTTTTCCTCACATGGCCGCTGATGAAAACAGTCAAATTTAATTCTTTAGAGATGCAACGGGATCCCAGAATCACAGAATGATGTGGGGCCAGAGGCCACCTCTGGAGATCATCCAGTCCAACCCCCACCCAGAGCAGGTCCCACAGGAACGTGTCCAAGTGG
>BJBW01011523.1:0-25493 GCA_004320125.1 Scolopax mira
GTCATGGAGTCCTCTTCTTTGGAGGTTTTCAAGACCCGCCTGGATGCAGTCCTGAGTGACATGCTCTAGCTCTGGGCAATCCTGCTTTGGCAGGGGAGTTGGACTAGATGATCTCTACAGTCCCTTCCAACTCTAAAAATTCAGTGAAATTCAATGAAGCAAATTAAAAAATAAACCAAGTCCAATCTAAACATGGTTTTGGCCTGCTGTTTTTTCAATAATAGCAGATACTTTCACAAATGTTAAATTATAATCTTCCAAATTCTAAACCATAGAGGCATAGAATCTCCTAGGTTGAAAGGGACCTTTCAGATCATCTAATTCAACCATCAACCATACACTGATGAAGAACATCACTAAACCCTATCTCTAAGCGCTTTGTCTACCCGTCACTTAAATACTGCCAGGTATGGTGCCTCAACCACTTCCCTGGGCAGCTTCTAAATATTGTTCTAATATTTAATAACCCTTTCAATGTAAAAATTTTTCCTAATATCCAATTTAAAACTCTCCTGGAGCAACCTGAGGCCATTTACTCTTGCCCTATCTCCTGCTACTTGGGAGAAGAGACCAGTCCCCACCTCCCTACAACCTCCTTTTCAGGTAGTTGAGGGGAGCAAGAAGGTCTCCCCTCAGCCTCCTTTTCTCTCGGCTAAACAAGCCCGGTTCACACAGTCTCTCCTCATAAGACTTGTTCTACAGATCCAAATAGCAGGTTTGGATTGACTATTTGAGCAGTACGTTACCAGTGGTAGGAGCTTGGGAAAAGAGTTCTGGTGATAACAGTGGGCCAAGAAGAGAATCTACATTATCTCTAACTTCAATGCAATTGACTCTTCTTTTTGTTGAAGTTTCATGAGATCTAATTATTAATACATTTTAAAAAATGGGATAAACAACTGCTGTTTCATGGTATTTTAAGCCTATTAATACTATGTCCCAGATGGGGACCATTATTGTCTTTTCTTGTGTCCTGGCTGAATCTTGCACAATTATTTTGTTTTCAATGAAATGAAGGCAAATAGTAGCAATATAATATGCGGCCTCTTTTTGTGGCTTGTAATGACCGATGCTGATCTCTTCAGAAGGGAAAGAACTTCTTTATGGTCTTAATGCATTAGCCTGGCCAAAAATTTCTGTAGGATGGTCTCATCTGCTGCTAGCTCCCTGAATATCAACCAGATTTGCTCATGGAGCAGTTCAAACAACTTGCCCCTGTGGATGTTGAGCCTTGTGAGTGAGAAGGAGATCCTTCTGCCCCTTGGTGTTGTCACCATTTTCCTCTTTTCCAATGGTTTCAGGGCACCATAATCCCTCTCCCCTCTTCTGGGGATGTCAGTGGTGTGTTGCCTTCTCAGCTCTGCACCAGAGCAAGCTGTGCAAAGTCCTGACCTGAGACTGAGGAACAAACTCTCAGGGCATATTGTTTCATCTCTGGGAAAAGTGAAAGATGTGGAGGACAACCTGTTCCTCCTAGATGATCCCTCCCTTCTCATCAGGATTTGTGAGAATCCCTGCAAGCCTTCTTTGCTGAAGTTTTGCACAGAAGGAAATGACACAGGACAGTGACATTATTTATGAGGTTCATGCTTTTTCCTTGTGAATTCCTCCTCTGTCCTTTTCTGGGCTTCACTGATAAGTGTTGGCCAGTTCCCAGTGACTTCACAACAGGTTTAGCAGGGAATTCAACAAGGATTGCTCTTTTAATGGCTAGTTAGAAATCTACTTAGGGAAAAAGACAAGTGACTCTTTAAAAATATGAATTAAAAACCTGAGGAATCAGAATGGGATTTTTCTCCATGTAATCAGCACTTCTTTTGATGTTTCACACAAAGAAAATTAATTTAGGAAATCACACAAGAAGTTTTCCCTGTGTTCTGCTTTATTGTACATCACACCTCCCTGTCCTAAGAACAGGTCAAAAGGAGTTGCAGGAACTGTGATTTGCATTGCTTGGTCTTGTTCATACATGTTGTTAAACCACTCTCCATGCTGGTTACACCCAGTATAGACACCATTGTAAGTGCAGGACATTATGAGGCAGTTTAGGAAGGGCAGAGCCTTATGTACTTGTGCATAGCAGGACAGCTCACACTACAGTGAGATGCTCACTTCCCTCTTTCCATTGGAAGATTTTGAGGATTAAAGGTGATTGATCGTTCAGTCTCACCCTTTCTATCACAAAGGTCAGCAAATTTCACCCAGAGTTTCCTGCAGCTAATGCAAATGATAAGCAGCATGTTTTTTCCTGGAGCACAACACAGGTAATCTTATTTGAAGACAGAGTAAAGAGGGCAGGATGTGACTCTCCCAAGGCTCAAAATGAAATACTGTGTTTTATGGTGTGGAAAGCTTGTCCAGCTGGTATTCAAAGTGCATGTAATTTCTTCTTACAGTATTGCTTTGAAGGAGAGGCTGTCAAGTTTTCGTTATCATCTGTCCAATGCAATTCACAGACATGAAAGTTACATATTAATGTATACAGACAGGTATACTTACTCAGTTGCTCTCTTTGTTTCAAGAGCCAGAAAAGACAAGAAAGGCTGCATTGGCATATATATAGCCTTGTAAATAAAAAAGGATTACATAAAGTAAAATAATGCAGTACAGAGCTCAAGGGAATGATGGTTTGATTGTTGGGTTTTCCCCCCACCCTGCCATGGAGCCTGTAAGTCTGAAAACCAAACACACGTGGGAACCAAATAGATTTTCCTATATGCATGGTAATTCTGTGAGAGCTAGTGTAACTAACAGCAGTGCTGCCCTAAGTGCTAACCAGCATATTTTCCTGACCACAGTAGCACGTGATCTGTTTAAGCTGCGGGGTGATCAGCTAATGGCCAATTGGCTGCTTTTTTATGGCACTTGAGAAAATTGTAGCAACCCTTACAGCCTTTCACATCCCTCCACCTCAGAACCACAGTCCTGCAAACCAACAGGCTGTGTTGCTGAAGGTAGCAATAAGCTTAGGCACAGTCAAAGTAATGTAATTACGTGTCGCAGTTCAGTTCACTGTGGTCAGTGCCCTCAGCCTCCATTTAGAGAGTAATTTTCCTGAAAGCAACTCTTCTCAGAGCTTGGTAATATCAGCTCTTGCCTCCTACTAGTCTTTGTAGTAATAAAAGCTCTTCTTCTCCTTTTTCATTAAATAAAGTATCTCACAAAGCCAAAACGTCAATGCCTTAATGGTATTACAAAGACAGAACAGTAAGCTTGGCTCTAACCCCACAGATAAAAATACCAATCAGACTTGAGAGTGCAGAATAAGGAGGAAAAAGCATTGATAACTATTTAGGCATGAAGGTGTCACAGGCACTCGGTCACTTGCTGAACCCAGACTCCTCTACATCTTCACTAATGGAAATATTATCATGAGCGGTGTTGCTAGCCATGCTATCACCTGCACACAAAATACAGTGACTTCCTCCCAGAGGGGTTTCTAATATACAGAATCTAATTTACAGAAACCCCCCTGAATATGAAGCTACCAAAGTGCTGGTGAGAATCCAAGCGCTGCCCCTGGGTCCCTCCCCTGAAATCAGCTGTTCATTGCCAGTCTCTCCCATGCATCATGCTCTCTCCAGGGTGGTGTCTGTTTTTTGCGGGTTTCAGGTTTCTTGTAAAGCTGGGGAATTTCCTCAGGCAGCTTGCATCAAGGCTGCTGGAGTGGTTCCCCACTCCCTAGGAGCAGGTCGTGGGCAGGCGAGGGGAACAGGAACACCTTAGGGCAATATTGTCACCAAATGCTCCGTATCATAAAACAGCAGCCCAAGTAATTACACTTTTGTCAGCACTTCCCTTATTTCATGGATTAGTACAAGGAAGACAGGCCATACTAGAAAGATCAAGGGCTGTGATGACTGAAGAGTTAATTAGGGAAGTCTGAAGCTCTCAGTAGCTTCAGGTCTCCTGCCAGACCTACTGCTGCTGTAGGGATGAGAGCAGGCCCTATGCAAAGGCCAGAAGGTGGAGATGGCTGTGAATCGGTGCCCTGCTGATGTTGTGGCATTCAGGGTGCAGGAAAGGTGACTTCCCAGAAAGTCAGAGTCTGCTGCTGTGAAACCATGTTCCTCTTCTGCTTCACCCTGCTGACTTAGCCATCCTGTTTCTGCATTCCTGGGTGCCTTTATCCTGCTCTACAAGGGCTTGGGTGGCTTCTTATCAAACTAATTTCCCATCTTTCAGAAGTTGTTATTCATTAGTAATGCAGAAAAGTTTCCCATGTGCTACAGCCTTGTAAATGAAATTGGCACTGACAGCAGTAAATGCCTTATAACATTCCCTTCCCGGGAGTGCTGGTGTGTAACCCCATTGCTAGTTTTCAGAAACATTCTCATTTATCAAGTAAAATGTTATAGTACTCTGAGCTCAGAAATCATTGTCTGCTGATAACTATGCTGCTTCTTTGAGAACGTGTTGGTATGAACCAGCATGATGACAAATTGGAGAAAATGATGCATAATCATGTTTTGTAGAAAGCAGTTATGATTTGTTATTCCTTGCTATTTATGTAGCACCATAAAGTGGTAAGAATTATTTGTCCTTGCACACAGTATTTTGGTGTAATTAAATTGTAGTCAGCATGCATATTTACAATTAATTCTTGAACTCTATTTATTTATAGCCTGCTATGGTGGAGCCCAAAATATTTGCTCTCCCAGTTTGTTTATCTATAAATATTCTTGACCTTTTTTGATCAAAATGGATAAAGTTCTTACTTAAAATAAGCATTCTGTACTACTTCAACTTAATTTACTTTATATAGTGTTATGCTTCCATGCTACATATGCATTGCAAACATACAGCAACTTCCAGCCTGACTCCTACATCCCCACAGTGTTGACTACAAAAATTGCTAGTCAGTGGTAAGTAGTCAAAAAGTGTGTTAACCTTTGCAATGGAGGTCTATATCTACAATCCGTACATATGAATACTATTATTAATTAATGAATATTTGTATTTTTACTTTGTTACATGCTGAATGAGTCTAACCTCAGTTACAGAGGAGGAAATTTTTTTTACATGAAACAGACTGTTACAGTCAGTGGCACTGCAGCATGCAGAAAATAATGCTCTTGACATTTCCATTTTCATGACGGAAGGATGTGGCAAAACATACCTTTTCCTACCTTTTAAAAAGTAAAACGTTTTGATTTCAGGCATATTCTTTTTGGAACAATAGTTCAACACAGAAACTTTGAATTTTCACAGAGGTGCTCTGTCAGACTGGTGAAGTGCCCTCTCATTCGTGAAACACATTTCCCTTTTAGTCAAAGAGAGAAAGAAACCTCTCCAAGGCAGATGTGCACCACATTGTGCACCACGTTGTTGGTCTGGCTGCCCTGCAGAGGTATAGGTAGTCTGTGGAGAAGGGTGGGAAGATTTCCTTTTTTCCTTCCAAGAACTTAATTTCAATAAGAGATTAAGATGCAGGGACAAATGAGTGTTGTGGCACTTCGCTTCCAGAATGTGATTTGCCAGGAAAGGCCCTTGGAGTTGCTTTTGTGGGCTCCTGAATTATACAAATGTTGGTGCTTCTGCTTTTTTTCCAAAATGTCTTTTATTACATTTTTTTTTCCTGAATTTAGGTGCTTTTGGTTGTAGTCTTTGCCATTTTCCAAAAAGACAGCATGGAAGCACAAATCCGTCACCTAGCATTAACAAGGATTACCACCTCCCCGGCTCTTGTATAGACCTCCCACTGGTTGCTGCTGGAATGATCAGGTAGAACGGGAAATCTGAATTTTAATGAAGCTTTTAGACCAGAAAACAATGCTATGAGAGATCCAACAGCCAAAAGCTTTCTGTGGCTCTGAGTTGTGTCAGCATCAGAGTTTAACTTCCAGCTATAAAAAAGGAGAGAAGAAGCTGATAACAGTGCCATCCTCCCCCTGTTTAAGATGCTTTTGGCACGTACATGGAGCTGTGTGTAACCTGCCTGCTATCATGTGAAAAGGCAATTTGCCCTACACTTTAGGTTAATGGGTATGCATATTCTGCATGAAATTTTTTCCTTTGAAAATAGGTTCCAATTTACTTACATTTCCTGGTACAACCTGAACTCCCAGAGCATGTTGCAGTGGGGGGGAGAAATTCCCTTGCCTGCAATCAACAAGGGGGGAGGGGTGGGGGCAAAAGAAAAATAGGTTATAAAAATCAGAAATAGATTTTTTTTCTCCAACTAAGTCTATTGCAGGGCTGAGTCATGTGTTAGCTGGTGTTAGCTGAAAGTTTCTCAGAAGTTCCTTTTGTTTCCCAGATGGCCTTTCAGTGCTGTGGAGCAGAGCCATGAAAGCATAACAAAAGCAAAGAGGGTTTGAAGTGCTGAGCACAAGCGCCAATAAAACTAAATATATACAAAACCGGGGAAAATCCAGGGAGATTTCCTAAACCAGATTGCACAAATGAGACACCCTACGGCTAAGGATGTAATGATGAGTTATGAATCCACAAGTATCATGGCAAAGATACTGTATTAACTGCTGCTAATGAGTGCAAACATGAGTACAATTGCTGGGAAATACTGCTGGTGTTTAAAAACAAACAAGAAACGAGAGTGAAGCAGAAAAACTCTCCTCTCCCTTCGCAGGACCTGTCTGGATGGGCTGCCAAATCCCTGCCTGCAACAGCTCCCCACTGGATGGCAGCGGGAAGGGAGCCTGGTCCCAGCCCCTCTCCTCCATCACCTGCCAATGTGGGCACCCAGGCACATGGCCTGTCCTCACAGCTTCCCTCTCTGCCACCACCTGAGATGCAGGTGGGTCCTGAAGGGGGGGTTGGGGGAACTTTGTCTTTCCCTGGTATCTGCTGCCTGGGTGATTTGGCACATCCACCTTTTTTGGACCCTCTTGGATGTTAGCCTGACTGTCCTCTAAGGGATATTCTTTATTCCTGTCTCCAAATGTGCTTCTTTTCCCATACATGTGACTACTGTTACCCACTGGATTAGCTGAAAAAGTCCCATATTCTGTGTGCTTCCTTTCTATACACTGAGGAAACACCCCTTTCACAGCAGTTTACTCATTGTTCTCACAACTGCCAGAAGTTTCCAAGATGATGCCAGTTGTCCTTTCTTCCCAAAGTAGTCCAGTAGATGCTTGCATTGTCCCTACAAGGGCATTGTGATTTATTTTTTTTCCTCTCTACATTTTCCCTATGATATGACAGTAAGTTTGAGGAACATTTTTTTTTTTTTTTCCTTCTACATCTGTCATAATGAGTCATATAGTCCCTGTGTCTAGAGATGGTTTATTTTTCATCCCCTACATAGATGCAGATAACCCTTCTCCTGACAACAGACCACTGCACTAAGCAGCAGTCTGTCATCTGCTGCTTTGGGCAGCCATCCTGAAGAAGTGCTCTTGCACATGCTGAGAGAGGAAGGCTGGCGGCCTTCCTGCAACTGTTGGGCTGTATCCTACAAAGGATTTGTCATGTGCAGAGCTCTTCTGCACATGCACCATTCTGGTGTCTCTGGGATGTGCTAGCCTTGCTGGGGCAATACAGCTAGTCAGGTGTGGGGCATGTTGAAACTACTGTTCTCAGACTTGTCAGCGTCAGTTGGTCTGTTAGGGATATGCATTTAGTATGGAAAGAAAAACGAAGAACACAAGCCAAATGATGCACCAAACTGTGTAGAAAGTCTGCAGCAGGTGCTGGAAGAGAACCTCACCCCTGAGCAATGCACTAATGGCATAAACCCTGGAGCAAATAAAAATCAGATGTGACCTCACCTGAGAAAGTGTCGGGTATAAAGAACTCATTTCTCTCTATCCTTCTAACTCCATTTTGTTTTGCGTGACTGTGGCCCAATGCCTGTGACCTGGGTTACCTTTTGAAAACTCTACAGCTGCCCAGTTACATGGTGGGACACCTCTGGGCATGCCTGTCTTTATGCACTATTATATCTCTGCAGGGGCAAAAATCTCTCTTTCTCTCTCTCACTAAAAAATCATTGCACAAATGTGGTGGATTGGAAAATAAATGTTCACAGAGATCTGATTACAAAAAGAAATAATTTAAATATATGGTATGTATCAAATGAAATCCCTTCCCGCCCTCAGTTTTTATAAAGTTTTAGATCTACTGCACCTAATTTTCAAAGTTGCCTGTTTTGTTTTATTTTACTTTTTCTTTACTATGTGACAATTTAGCTGAGAACAAAATGTACCTCTGCCTGCCACTCATTAAAAATCAGTAGTTTTTCAATGCACACTTTTCTCCAGTTGCTTATCTGTAGAGCAGATGCAGCCATATTTGCTTAAATCAAGGCTTGTGATTCACTGGCACATCAAAAGAGCAGCCCCTATCATGTCCCTTTTAATATTGTACCTTGTCTCCATGATTTCCACTGCATCCCAGCTGCAAAAGTAGGTCCCTTTATCACTTCTGCTTTTAGTGGAATCTGAGTTAGCTATCAGAATCATAATGATTCCCTTCCAAGGGAATGTGAATGCAAGCCAAGTTCCTTTGGTATGAAGGGAAATCAGTTTGGTGTTGTTTATTCATGCCCCGTGGATTCACCAGATGGCATCAGACAGCATAATTTGGAGTCCATGCTCAAAAGAGAGGCAAGGCTTGAGCTGCCGGTATTGATGATGTGAAATACCAGGAACAATTCTGATCATTTTTTGAGGATGTGGCATATCTTTCACCTTTTTCACAAAACATGTAAGGAACCAAAACATATTGTAGCCCACCTGGATGCCTAACATATCAAGCAAACCATTTTTAACACATTCACATTTATGAATGATTTTAGCTATTCTCCTAATAACTGCTTCCCCTGGAGAGGATGCTCTCCCTGGGTTGGGGTGTAGGTCCTGAGCAGGTCAGCAGAGAGGAAAGCAATAGGAAACGAGGCATTCCAACTGTTTCCTTCTGGGCTAGCTCTGCTTGAATTCTCGACTTGAATAGAGGATTTAGGTTTCTGTTCTTTAAATATCCCAAGCATAAATTATTCACTCAAAATACATTTGTCAAAGAACGGAAGCACTAGGAAAACAGAAGTGGAAAGCTTTAGCAGAGCCTGAACCACCTACAGCTTTACTGACCGCAGCACAAAGCACTCAGTATAGCCTGATGGCCCTGCCCCGAGGGATGGAGGAGATGATCTAATCATTCTTTTCAATCTCGTTGCTGTGATTCTATGATTTGAATTGTTTTCAGGCTGGGTCCTAAAAGACGTAAGCCTTCCTGTAGGAATACTGCTGCATTGATTTATACTTTGAGTGTCTGGCTTTCGAGGACTATTTTAACCTTTAGAATATTGATTTCTCTTTTTATTTTCCTTGCTGCTGGAAGCAATCCCCGTGCTCAGGTCCCTGGTTGTGCAACATGCAAAAGTGTGGTGGTGCCATGATTTGTCAAAATGAGCGACCAAAGAGGTGAAAGTTCAATGGCCTTCACTGCAGTGCTGCATAATCACTGTAAATGGGACATTGCCTCCTGGAAGGAGGCACGGCCTCAGAGTCACTTGACAGTGATGTTAACTGGGTAGGACCCAGCCTGTTGGGGATGAGGGACCAGAACTGGGGGCAGAGGTCAAGCACAGGGAGGGGATCCTGGTGGAGTGGATACCAGACCAGGCTTGGGCTATGGATGGGGAGGATATGCAGACATTTTTGCAGCTCTCCTCCTGCAGGTCTGATTGCCCCTGAACCTTCCTTCCTGAAACCATCACACCCTTCTTCCATTCCCTTCTCCTCTCCCACTCCCTGCTGCAGTCACCCTTTCAGAGCAGGACATTAACTCAGCCCCGGCTAAGCCATCAAGACCTCTGGAGTTGGAAATGGCTGTGGAAAACAGAAGCACTATCTGAAAAGATGGCTGGTGGCAGAGAACAGCATATGAAAGTAAGCAGAATGTGAGAATCTGGAGCATAAAAATAGTTTGCAAAACACCAGCCAGATCACCTCACAGAAAACAAGCAGGAGACTGGTAGATGCTGCCACCCTAAAGGTGAATTTTGCTCCTTGAAGGACAGTGTTTGTCTTGGTTCTTTTGCAAGGATGGTGAGGAGCTGCACCCTCACTGCTGAGATACCCTCAGCCCTGCTGGCCTGGAAGGAGCCACTGAAGGGAGGGGTGCAGGGGAGGTCCCCTGGTGTGCCTTTGTGTGAGTGACCATGGGAGGTGTTGAAAACTTCTAGAGACGCAGATCATGCACAGGCTTATTGTGTGACAGAGCCACCGAGATCAAAGGGGCCGGACCAGGAGCCCCAGATGGTCCCCAGTCTTTCTAGTGACTTCAAAGACCGGTGGCCTAGCCAAGGGGGTGTCTGTCAGGAAAAAGTATGTCTCACTTTTTTTGCTAGGCCTGATACAGATCTACCTTTCTTGAAGCTGCTAATGACAGGGGTAAGAGTGCCTATCGTTGTTACACCCTTCACTCACTCCGTCATGAGTGGTTGGTTTTCTGAAGGAAACATGTGCCTGCCTCTGGAGCATTCCAGAGGAGACCGAGTTGCATGAGGACAGCAGCCCTAGCTGTGCTGCACCTCCTGTCTGTGTTGATAACAGTGATTAATGGCATGGTCTGCTAGCAACAAGAGGGATTCAGAGCTGGAAGTCTCCCTGCTGGCTGTACCTGTTCTGTGTCCTCATCTCACCATTGACAAAGCAAAAAAAGTGAGCTTTTACTTGATTCCAGTACTGAACTGTCACTCATTAAAGGCATATAGTTCAGGAAAAAAAAATTTAAAATCTCATACGTTACAACCTGGTTTTGGCATATTTATTAGGTATACAGTAACACTTGTATTTATATATGAGAATAGTAGGTATTTGGGTATTTAGCTGCCAGGGAAAGGGTGTAATTTTGTTCACATACAATATTTGTCCCACATGTCAATAACCAGACTTAAGTAATGGACCATCATGATGACTTTGGAAGACCTACACACTGCCTACAGCTTGGTTAAATATCACAGAAAACCTGCTCTTCGCCCTGCAGGGAGAGCACGCCAAGGGTGCAGGGCTCACACAACCTTCAGAGAGCTTTTCCACTGGTTTTTCCAGCTTGCTCCGTCCTGGCAGGCCCTGCAGGGCTATAAGCCGATGTGCTGAAGTCAGTGCAGGGGTGTTGGCTGCCCCCAGCCGGACCTGGCCCCCACTGCACCTGGGTGAAGTGGGTGGTGGGGCAGTGCTGCGCTGATGTATGGTACACAGTGCTGATGTTATGTATGTTAGGGCTTTCCGTGGCCGGCAGGCTGGTGCAGTATGCAGTATGTCCCTGCAGGGCATGATGCAGGCAGCATGCAGTGAGGCTGAAGGGCAGCGGTGGATTGGGCTTGATGGTCTGGCTCAATATCCTGCACCTGGCACAGCTGCAGCAGCCAGCAGAGCACCAGCCTGGAATGCAGGGACTGAATATATGGGCTGTCTTCCTTCCTCTATTGCTTTTCAGGTCCTGGTGCTTTTACCAGGATTTCCTCCATCCTCACTGGAGCCCCAGCTGTCTGGATAGGCTTAACTACATATTTTTTATGTTTCTGGGGTGGATGGCCACTCATCTGCAGTGTAGAGCAGTGCCCTGCTCATTCTGGACCACTTGTGCTCTTGATATTTAAGTGTGTGAGTAATAAGGCAAGTGGGCAGTGGGTGTTAGCCACTGCACCGGTGTGAGCTTTAGACAGATAGTGCTGGGGCAGGTCTGAGCCACAGGAACTGCAGGGAAGTCTGCAGAGCCACTTCAGTGCTCACCACCTGAAGCCCTTCCCAGCGTGGCAGATTCCAGTTTGCAAAGGGCTCTCTGGTTTACGAATCACCTGGAGGGATGCTTGAAAACGTCACCTGCAAACACTTCATTTCGGTGCTTTGAAATGCCCATTTCTCACAGAAGCCAATTGCCCATAGTGCAATGCATCTGGGAATCTGGAAATAGCTTCTCTCATCTCTTCTCCTATTCTAATGTGCCCCCTAGCAAAAGAAAGTCCAGAGAGGTGGGTACTACAGAGTCATCGTGCAAGTTGGGTGCTCTCTAGAAATTTCCTGATGCTTCTTTTATGGCAGCCTTCCAAGCTTTTAGTACTGGGAAAGTAATGGAAAGTGATCCTCTTTCCTATCTGTTTTGAAAGGATTTTTGGGTTGGGGTTTGGGGGTTTTTGGTGGGGTGTTTTTTTTATATTTTGGTTGGTTGGTTGGTTGGTTGGTTGGTTGGGTTTTGGGGGGGGGGGGCAGTATATTAACCTGCAGCTATCTCACTATATCTATCCAGATCCCTGATATGGATAAAAAGAGAACAGCAGCCACTTTTTCCCACCCCCTGTTACTGTTGGTATCTATAGTGGTATCCCACTGGCATCAATTCAGCTTTCATTACTATCCCTTGAAGGTCGCTTCCAGACCAGATGATTCTATAATTCTATGATTCCTGTTTACCCCCATTAAAATGTAGACTGTTGGACATGTAGTGAGAAAAGTACCGTCCAGCTAACTATTTGTTCAGTTATGTTCTTATCATCAAGCAATTGCATGAAAATTATGAAAGTTACACAAAACTTACACATTTAATATTTTTCTTACTATCCATTACATTGTCCTTCCACCAAAGCTAAGCACTTAGTGGTATATTTGCTTGTTTCCTAGCTTGGTGTGAAGTGTCAGATCTCCTCTAAGGAAAGCAGCTATCCAAATGAGATCAAAACCATCCTGTAAACATAATACAGGTACATTATTTTACTGCCACTTCTATATAGTTGGCAGAAATGAAGTAATCAAATTCATTGGGAAAAATACCTTGACATGGCTACAATCTTATAGGAACTTTTTATTCTATTTCAAACATTTTAAACTAATGGATGGATGCAAGGACTGCCAGAAGTTAATTGCACCCAGTGTTGCATTATTATAGGAACCCTATCCTATAATAAAACATTTTCTATAATCTCTCTTATAATAAAAATTACTATGTACTTATTTAATTTATGTCTAAAATGCGAAGATTTTTAGTTTTATATCAACTTTGACAACATTTAATTATGTCTTCCAAAAGCATAACTGTTTTGTTTTTTTTTTTTTATGCCCAGGATTGTGGAAAGCCTTACTAACATAGTCAATAATCTGATCATCAGCAAAAAGTTAATATCCAAGCCTGAAATCAGGATGAGGGAAATGACTCGTCAGGTTGGTTTGGTGGTTTCGAGATCGACTTCATTATTTCAAGTCCAATCTTTAAGAAGGCTGAGGATTTTCAGTCTGCATTACAATCACTGAGAAGTCAGTGCTCAGGGCTGTGCAAGAGTGGGCCTGAGAAAAGAACAATTTCAAGTGCTGGATGCCAAATCCTTCACTGCAGTGGTTGATCTGGAACTGAACCTGCTTGCACTGCACATTGGTCTGACTCCAAGACAATAAAGCAAGAGAGCTTGTCAAGACAAAAGTACACCAACATGCTGTGTGAGAGAGGCCAAAGTACAAGTTAAAACACATCTTTTTGGCTGCCAGAAGCACCGCATAATTATTTGAGAGCTTTGCTGCACAAAGACTCGCTGAACAGGTCTTTTTCATTTTACTTATTAAATACAGTGAGTCCTATGACTGGGGTGCTCACTGCTTTGTAAAATGTGAGGCCTGTTTGTGAATTCTGACTTCCCCTCTCCTTGTTTCCATACCATGTCCTTTTCATGTTCTGAAGCGAATGTGTGTAGTTAATCTTGTATTATTTCTAGTTACTGAATGCTTTGCTTCTCTGAAATTAACTTCTCCAACTGCAGTTCTGCATTCAGCTGATGTCCCAGGCATTGCATGGGGAGTGTCAGCAGACAGAGCTACCTGGATCTGTGAGTCATCCCTGCTGCTGTCTACACAGCAGCAATTGTATTCACCTGAAGAGCAGTGTTCAACTTCAGAGTTAAGAGCAGGATGCAGTCCCTCCCCTTGGCATGCCCAGGTCGGCCACAGGGCTGCAGTTTCTGTACAGGCAGTGGTTTCCCCCCCACCTTTGCCCCAGTTTTGGCTCTTGCAATGGATTGACTCTGACTGGGGATGAAAAAGTGATTTTCTGTCCTCAGACATCAATATCAAAATCATTTAAAAAGAATGAGAGAGAGGGAATTCAAGAGGGCACATAAGAGTAGCCTACCAGTAAGGGAACCAGGCAGGTCCATATCCTAGTCTTGTGCTTAACGTATCTTATATCATACACAGAAACACTCTCTGGAGCAAGTTCTAGAGCCCAAGTTGTCAGTTTCCCAGGTTTTATTCCAAGGCTTAGCTCTTGCATTGCTTTCTGTACAGTAAATAATATTGCACCAAGAGGTTGAATAATTTTTCAGAAGAGGATTCAGGATGGTGGATTCTGGCAGTCCTGACGCAGATTTAACCTCTGGAATGGGATGACATTTCACATGTTTGTGCTACTCAATGCTTGCTGTTTGTGGCTCCACAAAGTGGTTGTTTTGCATTGCCATTCGGAGGCACCAAGGACTTCCAGCACACTGTATCAGCAGCTGCAGGACATAATATAAACTTACTAATCTTTTTCCAAGGATTGAGTGTTCAAAAATCATTGCAGCATTTGAGTTCTGTGTGTGCCTTTGTTGAACCTAGCCCACAGCCTCATCTTTGCAAATTTATGGTTTGTGGAGAACGATTTCATTTGTTATGCAAATTCTTAAATAAAACATGAAATCATTCCTACAGTTACAGCTATTTGGTAACTAAACCTGAATTGAAATGCACTTGGGAAAACTCTCCCTTTTCTGTAGGTGTCAGTTTTTCCATTTTGCATAGGATTAGGTAATCGTGAAGCATGCAGAGAAGCTGTATTTCCTGCTGTCCAGCTCTGCTGGAGTCCAGGACTGTGCAGCCATGCCACAAGGGAAAAAATGTGGTGCATTCAGATAGTTTCAACAAAACCTGTATTTATAAAGTTTGATGTATAATTCTTAATAGTCCATTAAGTTTGCTCCTAGTTACACTACTGAAGCATGAACTGATACCAAGAACATCGTTTTCAATTTGCATCAAAGTATGAAAGGGAAAACTTGTCCTCAAAGCTACATGTTCCTTGCCTTAAGTATTTGTACTTTTGTGTCCTGCTTAAAGGTGTCAGGCATTTGGAAGAAACTTTTATTTCCCCTGTTATTTCATTTTGTGTGTTTTCTAGCAAAGTCTGGCCTCGGTGTAGAAATGTGAGGTTTCCTTAATCCATTTTAGGAAAGGGAAGACTGGTTTCTGCTCAAATCATTGACACTTTCACACCTGGAGGGTTCGTTATGATCACTACCACCATCCCCAGGGACTGCAAAGATACACAGAATGCAGAGCTGGAGTACTCCATCTGCTTTGTGAGAGCAATAATAGCAACGCTGATGGATATCCTGCTGTCAGGAGTGTCAGCAGCAAGCACCATTTCCTAAACAGTTCTCATGCAGCAAGGACAAAGTGCAGTCTTCAAGCTGCTCTGCGGAAGTGAATGCATTTTACCACCATCAGCACCTCGTACTGTGGTGGGAAGGACCACCAATGGAGACAAGGCATCTGAAACCACTTCTCTGTGGAAGAGGTGTTTTAGCCTTTGATGGATGTGTGAAAAGTATAAGAATACAGTGATGATTACCTTCTATTTCCTTAGCAAGTGGCTAGGGAGGACATTAAATGGCAGATATTAAATTTAAGCATTTAAAAACCTGCAGAATTGGATAACTTCCAGGAACTGGCCGAAGAGATTTCTGAACCATTAGTGTCAGCACAATGTAAAATAAAAAATGAAGAAATTGAAAAAAGGTTGTAAAAAGCCAATCACTTAAAAAGGTAAATGGGATGAATGGAGCACTATGTGCTCCTTAACCTGACACCCGCCATGGGCAGTGGCTGATACAGGACACAACTGGCAGAGAAAGGGTCTTAGCCTCTACCACAAACTGATTAAAAACCAATAATTATGAGCATCGTACAGAATGGCTGCAGCCCCTTACTGAATGAACAAGCTTGGATAACTGTGGACTGTAAACAGCAACCACACATGGGGAACTGTTGTCCATCGTGAGTTTTTTGCAGCTGAACCTGAGAGGGAAGGGCTGTATGCATGGTGCCCTTCAACGGGGTCTTTCTCTGGAAGGAAACCTGAAATTGTCGCAAGTCAAATGTGCTGCTGACCGCCACTTGATGCAACTGTGGTGGGAACAAGACAGTTAAATATGCTGAGGTAAGCTGTTTATGTATCACTGAAACATATATTTGAAATCAATCAACTGGCAGATCTCAAAACAATATAGGCCACTGGGGAGGCTGAACATTGCGGGGTGCTGCGGTTCCTAAAAAAGCAGAGGTGCTCTGTGAATAAACTGAATTGCATATAGGCTCCCTGGGCCATGCTCTGCTTAGAATACCAAATATGTTCTTCAGAGATACAAGGCATCACATTTGTATATACAAGCCTGTCTGGTCTCACGCATTAAGCAGAAAACTAGGGCAATTGGGTCCTGCCTCCCACCGTTCCATAAAGCAGTGTCTATCTTGTGTATTTTTAGAAAGCTACATATCTGCTAGTATGTGTTAAATACTACTCTCTAAACTGTGTGAATCAGACAAAACAGCTTTAAATTGGGTTAGGAGAGTAATTAGCTTTTTCCTGTGATGCTATTCCTGCTGTAGATTCAAGACCAACAGTAAATTAAAAATGAATGGTGGACAACCTTGCCTGTTATACATGAGATAAAGTACAGCAGAGGCTGCTAATGGCTTACTTTTTATTTGCCTTTTGCTATATCATAAAAAGATGAGCACTCATTTCAAAGGATACTGTTGAGTTTGGTTTTGAGGCAGTTTGTTTATAGGGGTCTTCTTCAGAAGCTATCTTGATCTCTTTGTCATGTGCATGCTTCCCTTGTCTTGAGCTGGCTCAAGCAGCTACAAAAAGTTCAAGTCAGACTCTTGAAAATTATTTTCAGGTTTAGTGTATGTCCTTGGGCAATTCTATTTTAACAAAATTATCCAAATTCATTATAAGAGGATGAGTTTAAACGTTCCGTGAAGGCTGCTATATCCGAGAGACCGTGAGACTGCTTCTTGTTATGTCACACAAGGGACAAGACTCCCAGCTCAGGCTGCCTAAAATAAATTCCACATCTCATACCTCTAATGGCCTCAAACTCCCTGCAATAGGCAAAGCCAGTCTGTATGCGTGCAGCGTCCAGTTTTTATCCTCCAGCCGCAGACAGTAAGTTACACAGGGAACTGAGGAATTGGCTCTTGCTCTTTGTCAGCAGGGGATTGCGCAGTGCTGGCTTGTGACATGGCCTGTAACACGGGGATGTAGAGTGGTGCACAGCCAGCAATTCTCCAGTTCTCTTCACCAATTCTCCCTCAACATCTCCCTGGTGCCTGGCACTGCCCAGGACTGTGGCAGGAGGAATGGAGGCAAAGCTACTCCCTCTTGCAGCTCAGCAACGCAAAGGGCTTTCCCAGGCTACAAGCATCCTTGAAAATCCCTCAAGTTATCACTAGGTTTCATTCCTTTTGCACTCAAAGTGTGGTGCAAAAGCATTATAGCATTTGGTGTGGCAGCAAATTCGATCTGAAGAATTAATGGTGATTTCTCATAGCCTTCTGGAGGTTTCTTTATCAAATAATGGTGTGAAATTTTGAGGTATATTAGTGCATTAATGGCATTATTTTAGACCAGAGATGTTCCATAGGACCTGCAGGCAGCCAAGTAGGGCTGTGTGGACTCTGGGATACAGTGAAAAATGACAGGAGTCAGGACACATTCTGTTGTGCAGACAGGGCCATGCTGTTAAAGGGTGGTCTCAAGTTTGCATAAAGAGAGCCTCAATTATTCTGCCATGAATGATAAAACAGAACACAAATCTTCACATTGTTCACATTAAATGCTTTAAATGCTTTTTTGTGTTTAAGGTCTTTGGTATTTTTTTTTTCTGGTCAAGCCACAAATTTTGTTCTTAATTTCCTGAATGCTGACATAAGGTTTGTGTCTTGCTTGCAAGTCAAGCATTTACAGTGTGCCTGTCAGCTGTGCAGGCGTGAGCAGGGACGTGCAGGCGATGAGTTTACCAAGGAAAGCAGGAGAAAGAGTATTGCAGTTTCTTTTGGGAGCAGAGTGACTCCAGTGAGAGTGCTGTCAGCCCTGGAAGAGGCTGGTGCCTCTGTGTGTGCCAGGTGAATGGGCAGAAGGAAGAGTGGGAAACCCAAGGGAGTGTGTGTTGCAGGGAGGATGGTGCACAGATCACACAGTGTGAAACTTATTTTTTCTGGTTTTGCTTCAAGTGTTGCAGATGTTCTTTTCCTGGGTTTTGATGGTAGGAAAAAGAGCTATATAAAAATGAATCAATAAGCCTTCAGCTTTACTAATTATTACTATTGTTATTATCATCATCTAACAGGTGTGTAAAATCACATATATTTATTCAGCTTTTCTTCTAGAATAATTTTAACCATACTTGTGGGTTTGCGAATGAATGAAATTATAGGATCCTTCAGACATTTTACAGGCACAAATGCAATGATAACATCTAATTGCCAAGATCTCAGACTGCCTGACTGCAGATAGGATGCTATTAAGCTCTTTCTGTCTGTTATGGATGTGTCAGAAAATTGCCAGGACAGTGCTAAATGCACTCCAAACCTGTGTGATGGAACAAAGGTCCTGAGTCTGCAAGAATGTAATCTGCACTTAGGCTGATGCATTTGCAAACAGTCTTGCTGCAACTGTACTTTCAAGTACTTTTCATGAATAGCCCAGCCCATGAATAGAAATGATTGAAGAAACAGCATCCTGAAAAGTAACAATAGGTTTAATACCCCTTATTACAATATATGCAGGGATTCACATACTGGAATACTACCTAAATTCAATTAAAAATTATGACAGTAGGATACTGTATAAACCAGGCTGCTGTTGTCTAATACCCGTTGTCTGTTGTTTCATTCCAAGTCATGGTCACTTTCATGTTTCCAAAGTCTTGACTACTTTCAACATTTCAAAAGTAATAGTTTCTATAGGTCGTTGTGAGAGGTGTCCTCAGCATAGGTGTCGGTCTCTGAAAGTCAGCGGATTTATAAGCGAAACAGGGAATCTGTTTCCCTATTTCCTCCTGCTTCTGTGAAGATTTGTACTGGGCTCAGGCATGCAAATTTTTTGACTGCTTTGTGTGCAAATGCTAAATTAATAAAAATAAAATTAATGCAATTAATAAAAAAATTCAATTAATATTTAATTTCAGAAGGTGATGGCAATGGAAAGTTTTTTAGTGTGCTCAACATAGTGGTGACCAATAGGTACATGTTCAGTCTTGTTTCACTGAGAGGCATAAATGACCTGACTTGGCTGTGGCTGAAAGGGAAAACCCAATGCTAATGGAAGGATTTCCACAGGCTTCCAAAAGTCACTTAAGAAGCTGTGTTCACCAAATCTGCATGAGAGTAATCCATGGGTGACAACTTGTGAGCAGTGCTGTTGAAGTCACTACTGGAAAGTTACTTACTTGCACATAATCTGAGGTGAGGGATGAAAACATTGTGGGAGCAGGACAGCTTCTTTCTTTTCCTTAATTGCACAGCCTGCCATGGGTCTAGAGGTTTTATCACTGACGAAAATGAGGGAGTCTATAAAAGAATAGCCTTCCCCTGTACCATGAGCACATGAAGAAGAAGAACATGCTGCAGTGCCAGCCAATGGCAACCCTCTGCCTTGATAAGATGATAGATAGTTTTATTGATGAAAACCCAAAACCTTGTCTTTGGGTTAGAGTCACCTTTATCTTTGCTGGTTGTTGAGGGTGAGAGCAGCCAGTGTGTGAGGGAGGGAGGTCCTGCCCAGCTGGTGACAGTATTCAGCACCCTTCCTTTGCCATGCTGAAAATTGCCAGTATTAATGATGACAAATAGGTGGCCTGTTTTAACAAATCTACTTTTTGTCATGTATTTTTATACTGTTAGTCAGCAAAATTTTCCTCACTTGTAAATCACATAAAATAGCCAAGCTGATATTGCTGCAGGTGATGATAGCTAAAGCAGCATGTAGCTGCTGGGCTCTGGTGTTCAGCGTTTCCCACTGCTGGAAAAAGCTTGACATGTTTGGCTGCTTTTACCAGATAGCACACCCACTTTGCTAAAATGTATGAGAAAAAGTTGAGCAAGCTGGGACTGTTTAGCCTGGAGAAAGGAAGGCTTGGGGAGATCTTGTCCGTGTATATAAATACCTGAAGGCTGGGTGCAAAAAGGATGGAGCCAGGCTCTTTTCAGTGGTGCCCAGAGATGGGACCAGAGGCAATGGGCACAAACTGAAACATCCAAAGTTTGCCTGATTCTCCTTCTTATTGATACTACCTGAAAACCAAAAAAAGATGACTTGCCCTTGCCTTGATTTTCAAGGCCCAGTGTAAAAATAAAAAACAAACAAACAAAACCAAACTCTCAACTCTACTTGAAAAGTGAATAGCCTTTAATAAAGGATTATAGTGAGAATAAGTAGACACAATGTGAGGGCATATTTAATTTTTGTTAGATTTTTTTCAGAGAAAAACGTAGTGTCTTCTGTTTAGATAGAAATTGAGAAACTGAGCTTAGCAAATATAAGCTGAGATTTACTCTGAACTTGGCAGCCACTATTAATGAAAGAAAAAAGCCCTTTTATTTGACTCCCTTAGTTTAAATTCTACATTATTATCGTTCACACTATGGTCACACCTGAAGGCATCAGGGTATCACAGGGCATCACTGTAAAAGGAAAACTGTGGTTATATTGTATGAGATTTAAGTATATTTGTAAATATTGCCAGTATATTTGTAGGTGTGTTTGCCTCTATCCAATGGTATGACAAACTAGACAACGTCAAGAAGCAAGGTCAAGTTTTAGAAAAGCAACATTTTGTGAGCTCTTGCAACCCCAAGTGATAAAAATAATAAATAAATCATGAGTCAGGGCCACAAAAAATTAATGTTTTGATTTAAAGATTTTTTTATATATATTTGCAGATTTACTTTATTGTGGTGTTTTATTTTTTAATTTTATTTTAATTTTAATGTTAGCCTTTATGGTTCATTCACTTCTAGCTTTTGTCTCAAGCTGTGAGAGTTGGAAAGCTTTAACTAAAAACCCAAAAGCCTTCCCTTCACTAGCATGAACCCAGGAACTGGCAAAGTCTAAAATGACAGAAAATGTGCAGTGATTCAGCCAGTCTGCTAATCCTGTTTTGCACCTGTGGAACTAGTCCAGGGGGACAGAGAGAGACAGGGGACAGAGAGATTTACTAATTTGTCCAGTGTTACATATCATCTTGGACAGAGTTAAATGCCCAGATGCCCAGATTGCCAAACAAGTCTTCCTCTTCTGAAGAATAGAGATGACAAATTCTGTAGCCAATTCACTATTTTGAAACCCAATACAAGATTACTTGGTCAGCACTCTCTCTAATCCTTGCTAGCATACGTCAAGATACATGTATTATTTCTGGATTTCCCTTCTTCAGTAATAGTGTTTTTCAGGGGTGATGTTTACAGTTGCTTTTGGATTCTGAATAATAACTGCTCCTTGCCTAGCACTGTTCAGTGGAAGAAGATCTCTGCTGCAAATTCAGTCTTATTGTTATCTAAATGTTGGTAACAATATCTCCAGACTTTCTCAATCAACCTTGAGCAGGCCACATCTCCAAATGTGAATAGAAGCAAAACTGAATAACTGGTAAGTGATATTCACATTTTCCTCCTATTGTACGGACACAAACTGGACGCAAGGAGAATTATATTTCTAAAAATCTTATGCCATTCTTAGGTTTGAAATATTCAGCCAGGATCCTGTATGGAGAATTTAACTGAAAATATGGGATATAGGATTTTGGGGCATTAAGGATTTGAAGAAATACCCAGTTTGACCACTAGAGGTCCGTTTCACACAAATCCTTCACAGAGTATAGAAAGGACTGAGTAACAAAAATTTTAAGCTCCTGCACTTGGTAACAAATATCAAAACTATTTTGACTTAAGTGACTAGTATGAGAATGCCAAGTTAAATGATAACATATATTTTTTGGTTTCTGGCATTTCTTGTATTAGCAGGTAGATCTTTGTTTCTTCTATTTCACACTTGTCTGTGTGCTAAAGACTATACTACTACTGCCTACTACTACTATATTTATGTATATCTAGAGAAATGTTTGCCTTGGGTGAAAAGGGAGGAGAAAATTTGACCATTTGCTAGCTTTTTAAGCTGATTCTTCTTTTACTATCACAAAGATGGGGCAATACTAATGTTCTGATTTGATGTTGCTCATAATCAGGGAAAATTCTCATGTGCAGAAGTGTCTTGGCAAATGACGAACATGAGTAAAGGGTTTTGCTTTTCTTACCTTTCAGATTGTTTTAAAGAAAAGGGTCAAGACAAAGCAACCCCTTCCCCATTGGATCTCATGTCTAACCTGTCCAGATATAAGCCAGTCTTACATGTTTTTTTTTAAAAGGTAGGAAAGTGCATATGGAAAATTATATTTTTAAGGTCTATTTGACCATCTGAGTTTTCATTCTCAGGCTGGCTGTTACACCTATGACCAAAGACATCAAAGAACTAATGAAGGATCAGATTATTTCTCTCAGCTAGTCATGTATCTGCAATAAAACTTCTATTAGATATCTTATGCTGAGATAAAAGAGGCATTTGACATAGGGCAACCCATTTGCCTTCTTTCTGAATTACATTTGTTCATGCCACAGAATTACCCAGTGAAATGAATAATTCTGGCAGCGTCTGGCCTAACGAAAGACCGTGTTCTTTCATTATAAAAACAGACAGCTGTTCAGTGACCTTCTTAACCATTTGATTTTTAGATTTCATTGGCATCTCTAAGAAAGTTCCGTACACAACAAAATAAAAATCAGATTCTTTAACATTATGCTGATCAAGTTATATTCAGCTGTTAAAAAAATCCCTTTGGTGTCATATGGAGCCATCAGCACTGAGAAAGCCAACATCATAATTCAAAACAGTCTTTAATGTCATCTGGTTGGACTGGAGAGACAGCAAAACAAGACTGTTTTTCAGTAGTTTCATTCTGCTGGAGGAGAGGGGACCCTGTGCAGCATATTAACAGTTAGGGCAGAAAAGATATGTGAAAGAAGTAAGGTAAGTGGGAATGAAAAACCGCTGTATCACAAGAAATTCCCAGTTTTGTTTGTAACCGAGTCTTAGTTGAGACCATCACTGGCAACAACTATTACTGCATTGTGAGCGTATCTAGGATTTTCAGTCGTACAGCAGCCACTCAGAGTTGCTGCGGGTGTACAATCAGGTTGCTGTTGCCGGACATGCAGACACACAGAAGTCCCAGGAGAGGATCCGGAAAAATTTGCACCAATCAAATTTTGCTCTGGAAGAAAGAAAGCATTGCCAGAAAACCTGTTGCCAGACATCTGAGGGACTCGTAACATGTTATCAGCTACCCCTCATAAACTGCTTCAAACTGCCCTTCCCAGCTCCCAATCAGGTGTGAATTATGCAGATTTTGTCAAGGGATTATCTGTTTGTCCGAGACACTTAATCTTCTCACACTTGCATCTTACCACATGAATGGTATGAATACAGTACAAGCAATGCAGGCTTATAAGGTTTTTGCCTCCCCCCAGCTTTCATTTTTTTTTTGGTAATATACACTAGGATGGAGCTCTCAGGAGCATGACTTGGTGTAGTATTGTCATGTTGAACATAAGCATTAAAAGAAAACCTTTTCCTGTCAGTAACTCCATTAGTGACTCTTGGTGGACATATATATGTCTTGTATGTCTTGTTTGAAATATGAAACCCAAGTATGCAATGCTATGTTGAGGACATGATGTGTGACTATCTTTAAGGGGGGTATCACATGGCTAGCTAAATGCAGCTCAGGAATCTAAGTTGCTGTACAAATAAATCATTTGTGACGAGGAAAAAGTGCTTGAACTTGCCGAATGCTTCTGGTTAAGTGTGTCAATGAAAGCAAATGTGTTTCGAGGTGAGAAGCAGATTAAGGAGCTTTTTCAATCAACCAGTTTCAAGGAGGGTCAGTTGTGTCCTGATCCCAAACACCTAGCTGCATTAGCTGGCTGATGTTTTTAGCTGATGCAAGACTGTAAGTTGTGAAGCTAGCGATATCCATTTACAGTATCAGGTAGGGGCTACTGCGTATAGAAGCAAAACAAGGCAGAATATATACAGATTTGCTCCAGTATGAGTTGCTTGGTGCAGTATTTCCCTTCTCTTGGCCTTCACTGTACTTGGCTCTTCCTCTATGAGGGCTCTTACAAACTCCAAGTATGGATTTTCTAAATTACCTCTTTCAACTTCCCACTTCTTTAAAGGAAAGAATTGACTAAAAATAGCCATCTCTGTAAAACCACTAAGGCAATCCTGTAATTTTTTACAGCATGAGAGAAACATTCATCTATTATTAGAAAGGTGCTTCTCTATTGTTAGATCAACATTTCTGGTTTCTTGTTTATTTTAAGAATAGCATTTGCAGGAGGAAAAATGCACTAGCAGTGTGAATTCAGCAACACTTATAAACAAACATTTGGCTACTTGGTGGTGTGTGCCATTGTCTATACAAAATGTCACACCACCAAAATTACTGCAAGAGGTGCTTTCCCTCAAAACCTGAAGAGATTACAGAAGTGAGGGCTCTGTGGTCACCTGCACTATATTCTGTAGTAATCAGGTCTATTCAGCCAGTTAAGTGTTCATCTTACAAACAGTAAAAGACAATTCAGATGAATACTGTTTCTATTCCCACAGCATCGTTTTCAACTGAACTGCAGGTTAATTTTTTTAGAAAAAGAAGATGCTACAGAAAGTCTTACTTTACTGCTTTCTTTTTCTCAGTAAATCAAATGTCTCTGCTGCTCATAGTTTGTGGATGTTTGATCTTGTCAGGTGGCACTTCTATGGCAAAAGTACCAGACACCAAAGCATATGAGCAAGGGGAGCTCTCTGATCTACTAGACACAGGGATCAGCAGCACCTGTGTCAGGTTCAGTGGAAAAAAATAATGCAAACATCAGGTAGGAGACCTGTTAGTCTAATGGAAAGAGAAAACCAGCTTGATCTTAGCCAGAGGATTTGTAGAGAAAGCTGGGAATAGAGACCTGCTTCCTAAAGCTTTTTTGGTTTTGTAGAAAGGTTGTTTCCTCTGGTATTTATTTGTTCTGTGACATGCTGTTTCTGGAGAAAGAAGCTTGCTGGGTGGAGAACTGGATGGAGGACTGGAATGGGTAGAGGAGAAGCTCTGAAAGATTTTGAAAGACTTAAGGTTGAGCGTACTCCATCTAAACTGAAAGGACTGGTACATCTGGTAAAAACAATCCTTCTGATGCGAAGTCCAGGAACACAGGATAAGCTAGGAAAGCACCAGACAGGTTAGGGCAATGTACAAGACACATGGCTGGGCTGGCTGTTACTACTGCTTGCATGACTTTTCTGATGTGGGAGGCCTTTGTCTCCTCTCCCTTAGTTCAAAAGGTGATGCCTGTGTCTGCTGTGAGGGATACCTGTGTGAATTTGTGAGG
>BJBW01011525.1:0-65536 GCA_004320125.1 Scolopax mira
CAAACCAACAACCCTGAATAACTTCAATGGTTTCTTGTCTTCCCCAAACTCGTGTCAGATTCTTAATGCAACTGGAAGAAATGGATTTCTTTTTTTAGGAGGTACAGGAGGAAGACCATTAAAACACTATTTGGCCTAATTTTTCTTGACACATTGTGAATTTCTTCAAAGGGAAAGAGAACGTGTTATCTAAATAAAGCATCTTTTTCCAAGTCGGTTTTGTCCTTTGCTCTCTGAAGACAAACTTTTCTTCACTCTTGCAAAGAGGCAAAGGCTTTCTTCTGATATGAAGGAGACAACTGCCACGCAATGTCATTTCCCCGATGAAGCTTGAGCGAGTAGTGGAGGGAAAAGATGGAAAACGCAGAGTGGAGCAATGCTCCCAGGGAAAATTACAAAGGGAGAAGAGAAGAGCCAGACCATTTGGCAACAACTTTAAAAGATTTCAGTCACACGATCAAGCTTTTCTTATGTAAATAATGTATCTTAAACACCCCCACCTCCCATTTTTAGCTGAAATTTGCTGTATTTCAACAAATGCAGTTAACTAGGAAGTTATTTCTCTGCTGGATAAGAGAGATCCTTTTACATTACTGGATAAAGTTGTGTTTCGTTTTCAGTTACAATTGAAGAAAGTGTGCAAGGGCATTTTTACTCTTTAAAAAAGAAGTAATAGATTTTGAAAGGTTCTTTTGTGGAGTAAGGCTGGGATTGTGCAAAAGACAGAAGTCTCTAGAGGCATCTATCTCTCTAGCGTCCTTCTTTTGCTTTACAAATACACAGGAGATATACACCTTGCAGGTAAACTTAAATTGGTCCTGACCTACTCATATTTCACCACTCTTACCTCCTATGGCATGTGTGTCTCCTGAGCTATGGGGCAGTTCATTGTCTCCAATTGAGGTACGACCGATTTCACGTTACTCACTACGGCCATCGATCTCGATCTCAATTCATGCAATCACACTGCTGTGCAACAGCCTTAAATCACAAAGTAGGAAACTACTTCCAGTTTAGGCAGAGAGTGGAAATTAAATCAAAGGAATATACTAGCTTTGGTCAAGAAAACAACTGAAGTCTAAAAAAAATTGCTTCTGTAACCAGCAAGACCTGAATGGCAGAACCTAATTCTGAAATTTCATCTGGGAAGGCAATCCTTTCATCCTGCTCCTGCACGAGCAAACGCTATTTTATCCAGAGACTGGGTCCTGTGCCCGGTACAGAGCTCCTCCGCGTTACACTCTGCTCAGTGATGGCTGGGAATGGCAAAGTTTCTTTAGGAAGAAATAATCAGGTATTACTTCAGCCCTTAATTCTCCCTCCGCAGTGGGCCTCCTTTGAGTAAAGGCTGCCGACTGTGACAAATTGTGCTGCATCAGTGCTGTAATATGAAGTGGAGTCCATTAAGAACTGAGCTGAGATCACCAAACTCATTTTGATTAACCTCCAGGTCACTAAACACTTATAAATATGTTACACAGCAGCTGCTAAACATATTTATATATGCTTAAGGTCACAGCATCATCTGTCGGTTGTTGGAGTTAAGTCAAAAATCTTATGTTTCCTTCTGTGCTGCTTTTAGTAAAGGCATATCCAACATACTATTTAAGAAGTAGTTATCTCAAAGCATACTACCAGACTCTCTCCTACATCTCCCAATTCCCTCCTCCATTTTTCCGGGAGGCTAAATAAAAATCAAGTCTTTTAAAAACAGTCTGCTGTACATGTACTGACATCTAATGGCAAAATTTCAACTGACCGGGTATGAATTCTATAGCAGAATAAACCCAGTCAGGTATAGGACTTTACAATATCTACCATGTAAACACCAATGGTTGGGTTGCTTAGGGGCCCTGCAAGTGATAATTAGTAATAAGAGGATGAAATTAGGAAAAGGAACATTTATGTTGAGTCTAATGTAAAAATGTCCTCATGGTGAGATGCAGTTACTCTCCAAGGGAGTGAAGGAAACCCCAACACTTGACACCTCTGCAAACAGACAAGACATTAGAAGATGCACAGCTCAGAGAAATCCTGGGCTGCATATGACCCAGATGACCTGCCAGGTATTTCCCAGCTCTAACTCCTCCAATACCGTGATCCCACATCACATATTTTTTTTCCCTATTTAGAAGAAAAAGCAGCTGGGCTAATACAAATTTAGGATTATGCTATCAATTTAAACACTATACTTAAGCCTACACATTTCTCTTTTCTGTGCTACTGCTCCAAGTATTCAGCAACTGGAAGAGATTAAAAACGGGAAAGGGGGGGAGGAATCTGTTTGCTTCTGTGGTTTATTTACTCTGTTGACAATTTAGCAATTGACAGCGCTCGCATCACGCCAGAGCTGGTTGTTACGCTCGAGGAAAGGGGCTGCCACCCAGGGGGACCCAGGCAGGCTGGAGGAATGTGCTGACAGGAGCCTTATGAAAGTCAACAGGGACAAGTGCAAGGTCCTGCACCTGGGAAGGACCAGCCCCCTGCAGCGGTGCCGGCTGGGGCTTGACTGGGGGCAGCAGCTCTGCTGAAGCCCCCCCCGGGCATCTTGGCAGAGAAGGAGCTGAGCGTGAGCCAGCAGAGTGCCACGGCAGCAAAGAGGGCCAGCAACATCCTGGGCTGTTTGGCCAGGAGCAGAGCCAGGAGATGGCTCAGAGATCATCCCCTCTTTGCTCAGCGCTCATTAGACTCCATCTAGAGTATCATGTCCAGTTTTGGATCCTCCAGTAAAGGAAAGATGAAGATAAACTGGAGTGAGTTTAGCAGAGAGCCCCTTAGATGGTCACGGTTTGAGGACAAGGGCTGGTTCAGCCAAGGGCAGAGACAGCTTTTGAGAGGAACCTAACAGCAGATCCAAAGAACCTAAAAGGAGGTCAGGAAGAAGATGGACCTAGGCTCTTCACAGTGGGGCGTGGTGGGAGGATGAGAGATAACAAGCAAGAGTTAAAACTTGAGAAGTTCAGACTAGATGTAAGGAAATCCTTTTTCCAGTGAAAAGAGTCAGGCACTAGATCTTGGCGGCCCAAGGAGGTTGTGCAGTCTTTGTTCTTGGAGGTTTTCAAGACTCAACTGGACAAAGTCCTGAGCTCTCAGCCGAGCCTGCTGAGGATGAGACTTCTTGGGGTTCCTTCCAGCCTATCTGTCAGCTTCGTTGTGCTGTTGATAGTCTGGTGTATTATTTGGTCCAAAATACAACTGATTAAATTCAAAACATACCCTTTTAAGAAGGTCCTGGTCTGGTCTTTTGCTTTCCTTCATTTGCAATCTACCCGAAGCTTAATCTGCACTTAATCTCTTTTCTCTGCAAAACAAGCAGCATCAGATCTAATTGTGTCTTCTGAGCTAATACAGAAGCCTGTGTATTTAAAGGGAGGAGATGACATGCGAGATCTGGTCATCGTTAAAAAGGCAGAACAAAGAAATTGTAAGAAAGAAGAGCACTGACAGTACAAAGGAGCACACGAGTGATCACAGCTGCTGAGAAGTCTCTCTTACACTGAGATGTCTACCTTTAATTGGACCTGAAATCACCAGTAGGTTTGTGTGTTGCCTCCCACTGCTACACAGAAGTCACTCTGCAGCCCGTGTGTTTAATACTGATGGGATTTAGCACCTCCTCCCTGTTGCCATCTGATGGAAGTTTTCACTCTCATCTTCCTCAAATTTGACCAGACAACTAATTACAAAACCGAGTTCAGAGGTAGGTGTGGTTTGGCCATGGACAATGACAAAAGAGACTCATTCTTCTCAGCAGGACAAGAAATGAAGACACAACTTTTCATACAGAAACATGTCAGAGCTCAGGTTTTTGCCGTGGGCAGGAGGACCAAGTTCTAACACTTTCTGTGGATTTTCTGGCGTGCATCTGACATTGTTCCCTCCTCTCAATATAAACCTGTAACGTTGGAACAAAGCCCTTCACACAGTCAGAAAAAAATGATCCAGGTTCTGTAATGAGCCCCGTGGCTGTCTGAGCACAGGAGTTGAGCACGGAAACATGAGGGGAAAAGAAAAAGGGTTCAGAAGCGGAGAGTGTGGAAAGGCTGGAGGTGAGGAGAGACTGGGGCAGAAAAGATGGAAACAGAGGGGAGAGCAGGTGGAAACGAAGAACGAGCAAGAGTTGGGAGCACCCTCACCAGGTGCCAAAGGCTTTTAGGGCAATGATGATGTGTGCTCTGGAGAAGGGAGATGAAACAGAGATAAAGGAGGAGGAGGAGGAGCAGGGAGGAACATACAGCCAGCCACTACTCCCAGGGTAAACACATGGAAGGTCCCTCCAGCATGAACATGGAGCATCTCAGCCAGGTCCACCTGCAGGAAGGGAGGGATTCACAGGTGAGCCTCAAAAGCAGGGTCCTACCAGAGACGTGCCTTTCTACAGCTCCTCTGCTGGTGCACACTGCCGGGCGACAGGGCCAGGCTCTGAGGTGGCCATCCCGGCCAGGAGCTGGGCAAGCACCAGTCCAGCAGCGGGGTGATGCCAAGGGAGCAGGGACGGGGCAGGCAGCCCAGGTAGGGAAGAGCTGCCACCGAGTCACACGTCCCGATGGCCACAATTAGTATTATCTGGGCACCTCTGCGCTGCGCTTCCCGGCACTTCCCACAGCATTCCCTGTTATCCTGCCCCAGGCACTGGACCTGAAAATGATCCTGTTGCTGTGACCTGGCCACCTGAGCGATCGGCTGGTGAAAAGGAAAAAGAAAGAATAAAAAGGCCCACAAGCTCATGGAAGTTTGCCATTTCTGCTCCAGATCTTTAACCTACATCGGTTTTGCAGCGAATGCACTGTGGCACCTCAGGGGAGTAATTTGTGTAAACATTTTAAAAGGAACATTTTTATTTTTTTTTTTAATGCTGACACACTGCTAAGGTGGCTCCTTGATTACAAACTGTGAAAATGACTGCGTTAGGCTGCGCTCACAAATCACAGTTGTACTGACCAAATTGCCCTGTGCTTATCTGTGCCAGGTCTGCAGCATGACAATATTTCCTCTCTCTTTTAAATGTCAAAGTATGATTTGGGGGGTTGTTATTTAAACACACTGACCTGCACAATAACCAGAAGTACTTTATTTAAATCTGTCTCGAGCTGGGGACTAGCCTTAAGCGCTTATAATCTGTCATACTTTGACACCAAATGGGTTATTATAATGAGAGTAATTCAGGAGTGAGACCTGCGAATGCTTTCTCCCTGGAGAATTTACACATAAACATGTGCATGCAGATATATATGCTCTTTGTTATGGATTTTCCTTCTTGCTACATTATGGGCTTCCTTGGAGAAGTGAAACTGTTTCTGTCGCCAGGGGATATGGGAGAACTGGAGGAGGGAGAGGGGAGCAGGGGAAAATAAAGTCCAACATTGCTTGGACTGGACGTTCATCTGTGCACCCACGCCGTTAGCAAAGGTCAAGACACACAAAATATGGGCTTGGGCAGCTCTAAAAGGGCATTAAAGGCGGTTCCTGTGCAAGTAAACCAACCAAATTTAACATCACTGTATCTGAAATCTAAGGATCCCCCCTCCTTAGCTGTGGCTGGAAGTGTACTAACCTGGATTTACGCTTCCTCCTCCGCTCAGTGGGGAAGCTCACCAATGGCAGGAACAAATTTTTAAAAAAGCAACCACAAAAGAGAGTGATGTGACAGGTGTCAGGTCTGCCACGAGATGCTTTTGCCATTTTTCAGGTCAGAAGGATAAGGAAAATTTTATACTTGTGTGTGTGTACGTACGTGTGTGAAAAGGGGAGGCCAAAGCTCTGAGATGCAGTGACACTCACAAAACACTAGGAAACACAAATGAAAAAGCAGCTGGATTTGAAAATGCACCCAGGTTCGTACTGGGGTGTGTGAGTGTGTCTGCTGACACAGAACCAACACCAAACTATTGGTGTTCCTGATGGCTGGGCCTAAATGCCAATGTTAAAATAGGGAATCATTTTGTAGCATTGTAATTATGTGATAGTGCACATCACCTTGTAATCCACTGCAGGCTGAGCGAGCAGATTGCTTGTTTTCTTCGTCTGGCTGAACTAAAGATTATTGTCCAAGATACTTTTTGGAAGAATAATAGAAATAGCCTTTTTTAAAAAATATATACATATATATATATAAAAAATAGAATATATTCTTTTTCTTCTGGCTATGCAAATCCTCGTGCCTTTAGCATCATCACCATCACTCAGACTAAGAAACAATCAAGGAGGGAAAAGAAACTTGAAAATTAGTTGTTCCTACCAGGCTGACTCAAAGCAGAGCCCCTCAGAAAAGGAGCCACCAAAACTTACTGTTTGTTAACATGCTATTGTCATCGCATTAACCATTTTTCCAGTGAAAACATCTGCCCAACAGGCTGCCTGGTCATTTAAAGCCCAGGAGTGTCACAGCACATCAAACACTGGAAGAGCAACGTAAGAGGCACATGGGACTGGTGAGGATCGATGCCAATAAGAACACAAATACAGAACCTGTGTCCTGCTGAATCAACGCTGAGATCAGAATAAATCTCCCAACCCCATTTTACAGATAACAAAACCCCAGGAAGAGATCCAAGATTAATAAGGGTCTAAAAGATGGCTGGAAGAATAATAAAGTAGTTGAATACAGTGAGGAAAACATAGCGCAAGCCAGCAGAAAAATAAATCTTTAACTTCATTTGATCCTAATGATGTAACTGTGCGTGACTGAAAAACATGAAGGATATTTAGTGAAATACTGTAGGTGGGTTTTTTTGTTTGTTTGTTTTGGTTGGATTTTTTGGGGGGTTTTGTTTGTTTATTTAGTAGGTTGCAGCTGTTTAATTCTGTTTTTATGAAGCTCCTTTTGTGCTAATTAAAGTTTTTTTGATCTGAACTTTGAGGTGACCACAGCATTTGCTCACCAGCCTTCAGACCCCCAGGGATCCCCTGAAATTACTGCGCAGCGTTCTTGTTGAGTGCAGCAAGGCCTCCGTATTTCCATTTATTTGTGTAAGAACAAACTAAGCCCTTTGTACTCGGTGCAACCTGGACTGAATAAATACAATATAATGCTGCGTGGCAGAAACCATGGGACTGCTAAAAAGGGGGTCAAGTCAAACGGCTCGCAGTCCCCTCGAAGCTCTGCTCTTGGTGACCCCTGCCTGCCTTCCTGACGGTGTGGATTTTGGTGGTGGCTCCTCCTCGAGAGAGCCCCCGGGCTCTCCCCAAGGAGAGAGATTTCCCAGCCCAAGGGGAGGGTGTGATGGGTAGAAGAGGGCTGCTGGGCTCTCTCCAGCATGAACTGGGTCTGTAGCAAGAAAAGGAAGGTGCCCTGTGTGGCACCACGCAGCAGGTCTGAACCAGGATGCCAAGAAGGGCGACGGAGCCCGGTGTGACTCGGTATCAAAACGGGGATGACTCATATGACTCTCTCACTATGTACCTTCTATTTTGGAGCACGTTTATAAATAGCTGTACTAAAAAGTCGGAAGGCCCTACGAACTCTCTCCCAGAATGATTACTTGAAAGTGGGTAAGGGACTGTTCCCAGCACACGAACAGCCAGGAGGTCACCAAAGCGTGGTGCTAAAAAGCTAGAGGAAGCCAAGGACACACGTCGGGTTCCACTAGTTCAGCCTCCTCTGGTGCAGCACTGCCTCAGGAGAGGCTCGACCCCCGAGCTCCCTCCTCTTCCACCTGGGGACAGGGACCTCCTGCCACCTCTCACCGTGTTCAGTCACGTCCTCGCACGGGGTCTGAGCACCAGCTCCACGGAGCTCGCTGTGCTGCTGGCAACCAACTGAAAAATCTAATAAAATCCTCATCGTTTCGTGCCAGCTCTTCTGTGTATCTTTTCCTAGTAAAATGTCATCTGGCTGACAGCACACGCTGAACGCGACTGTTGCACGAGCAGCAGCACGAGGAGGAAGTTCTCCACAGGCATTTCCCAACAGACACGTTTTCACCTACCTATCTCTGCCCAATAGCCTGGAGCTGTTATACGTTTATCAATATTATTACTACCCCTATTACCATCAGTCTGGGCACTCTGGCACTCCAGACACTTTCTCAAGAGCAATGTGGGGTGTGTGTGTTGTCAGCATGGTTTCAGCTGGCTCTTTTCTTCACCTCTGGCTCAGAAGATGCCTGAAACCTTCTGTGACAACTGCAACAGGTATTTAATGTGTTAGTGAAACTGCTGGTCATCGTTAAAAAAAAAATAAAATCTTACTGCTGCCATGTTACTATTTAATATGATTCTTCCAAGGTTGCTCACACGTCTGGTTAGAACGGATGCTCCCATCTGAGCTCCAGCAATAAAGGGCTCTTCCCACTCCTATCTCCACAAGTAACATTGCTAAAATAAAATTGTTTCATTTTCTCTCAACCATCACTATAGTAAAACAACCCAAACCCTTAAAACTGCTCTAAAACCTGAAGCCCTCCTACCGCTTTTTACGTTTCTGCCTTTCTGTCACAAAAATCTTATGCTGTTCAATCACAGCCTTGTACTCGTACGATGCATGTGCCAAATCACACAGAGCAGTCACGGAATTAGCTTTCTTCATGGGTCTCATTAAACAGATGGCTATTCTCCTGTTTTTTACTTGCTTTTTTGGTGGTTTTTTTTTTTTTCTGACTAGTGCTGTGATTTAAACTAGTAGATCTGGCTAATAGGCAAAATAGTGTGAAAATCCATTTTCCTCATCTGAAAAATTTCTTGCCACCCAAGAAAAACTACTCAATTTAAAGGCCTTATTCTTTACTTTTGATACAACAACAAGTAGTGGATTCTTAATGCCCTAAAGATCAGCTTTTGAGGCACTGAATTTCTACGTAACTGCCTCTGAGGCAGAATGCTAATAAACTACGCGGAGTCTGCAATTTTGTTTCAAAATAATTAGCACTTCTATAGAAGGCAACAGCTCTCCTAAATAACCAAACCAAGCCAAAAATAAGCCTGACACAGTAATAACCAAATTAGACATGTCTCTAAGATGAATGAAAATTCTCATTCATGACTCCGAAAGTCACCCTGCCTTCCTGACATGCTCCTGCTTGCACAATTTCAGAGCAGTTTCTCTCCAAAGGAGGGAAGGAGCCTCCCGAGGTCCGTGGTTAATCTCCGATGGCACTCACAGCCTACAGCAGTCTACTTGATTGATGAGTAACCAAAAAAGAAAAAAAAAACAAAAAAAAACCCGCCTCCCCCAAATCACTGGCTGCCTGCACGAGCTCTGCGGCGTGGTGACATCCAGGGCTCCAAAATGATGGATTTACCTTTTAGCAAAACAAAATTCCAGATAAAAATATATCTCGCTCAGTCTCCCACAAGAAACGGCTTTGGTTAGCTCAGCATGTAAAGTTTCTTCCGATGCTCACAGGATTTTATCAGCAGTTTTGAGCTGATCTACAAAATGCATCTCTGTTTAAAGAAAATAATCACAAAAGTGTGATTCTCGGCTCTCCCTTTGCTATAATAAATACATATAAACTAAGCTGTACTTCACCCCTCCTAATCCATTGTAGAAAAAAGCCATACACGTTTCCGCTTTGAAAAGAGGAAAGAAAGTGCCCTTTCAAAAAAAGAAAGAATAAAAAAAATCAGCTTGATATAAATGACTGCTTCTCACGAAGAGGGAAGAAGCATGGGTCCTTTTGAAGAAAAATACGTCAATAATGGTTAATGGCTCCCTTAGAAAATTACAGTTACAGTAAGCATTAATATTTGGACTTTAACCCCTTGCATCACACCGAAAGTTGGCGTAGAGAGAAGATATTCCACCTGTTATCGAAACGCCGCCAGCCCCCGGTGGAGCGAGCACAGCAGCCACCTGGAGCTCACAGCCACACCACCCACGGGCAGGTTCAAAGGTACGGCCTGGGTACCCAAACACCACCAACAGGAAAGCAAAGAGGGGACCATTATCAGGGGGATCCATCAGGATGCCTAAAGGAGACGTGAAGGAGAAGCGGAGTAGAGGGGAAACGACCAGACATTCTCCTTGAGACTGGAGAATTGTGAATGGCCTGAATTGGAACGGGAGTAATTCCTTCCCAGTGACTGAACCTTAAATAAAAGACCCAGCAGAAAGAGCCTTTCTGCTAGGGGCTTATTTCAAAGGCAATAGATAACGTACCCGGGCACTGGCTCCAATTATGGCTACCAGCCCTATCTTAGCCTAGTTTACTTTGGGGATTTCACAGTTGGCAGCCTTTCATCTAGAAGCAGCCTGGTTTGAATAAGCAAAGAAACTTGAATGAGTACTTAACCTTCCTGCACTCGGCTGCACTTCCCAGCAGAGAAGAACAGCACCTCCAAGCTTAAGGGGAAAAGGGAAAACAATGGAAAATATATACTCTCTCCGGGGATTAACGACGGTGAGTTTTACTGTAGCACTTCGAGTCTTCCTGCTGCATAACTGCAGCTTTTAAAAATCACAATTAGGATTTTAAACCCAAGTTTCGAGATCAAAAGGGCCAGACTGGAAAATACTGCGCAGAAACTGACAGGCTCTAGGATGTAAAACACCTAAAAGAGTTCTGGGTTTTATTTATATTATTATTCTTTTTAAAAAATTTATTCCCCATTTCCGCCTCGTTCTTTTTCCTTTTGACATTTTAATGCACCATGTCCATTACTATATTTCCTCACCAGTACCTTCTAGTCCATCAGCAGGGCTGCATTACCCCGCTGCTGGAGAAAATAATACGGAAAAAGTGCTTTGCTGGCACCAGCGACATGGAATATGAATTATACATACAGAGCAGGGGAGAAGTGCTGATGGAAGGTTAGTCTGCGCGTATGTGCATGTATACACACACAGACTATAAAGAAGACCTATAGAATGCACCTTTTAAACTCATTTACCCTAATTGTAACCCCTTCTCTGTACAATAGAAATTCTCTCATATCAGCGCAGCTTTTAGAGATGGGTTTTAGAACTGAATGAAAGCTTACCTAAAGGATTCTGGCCTTACCACGATGAGGCTGCAGTACCTAAGCAGCTGTTAAGCAGTTCAGAACCAGAACCACATTCTAGAGAACCTCAAAGTATGTCAAAGCAACGTGACACCACACATTACTATGGAGACTGAACACCATTTCTCAGGTGGCACGTGGAGCAGCAGACGATAATGTAAATATCCACCTCAATTTAGCAACCCAATGACCAGGATTTAAAACGGTCAGAGGTTGCAAATAGCTAAGCTGGATCCCAATTCCTCAGTTTAATAAACCACTGTGTCTAAATCATCTCCTCTAAAATCAATGACATTGAATTCTAAATTCATACAATCTATAAAAAAAAATTGCTTTAATTGACAAAATTGCAATGTGCAATCCTGAGAATCATATTAAGGTACAGTACACTGAGGTCAAAGACGCTGCCTTCAAAGCCAGGATTGCTCCTCATGTAGGCACATCAAAACTCATTTTCTAGTATTTAGTTCAGGTATCGATAACTGCAGTTGCACCAGCGAGAGGCTCATTTTGGCATCTAGTTGGATGTGTATTTTACAGACAGCCAGTCCCAAATTATGTTTTCCTAAAGCTGCACTGCTAGCAATATGTAAGCCAGGTATTTCACAACTACATTTAACTTTCCATATACTACAGTCATGCATTCAACTGCTAGGAAGACATGCTCAGAATGACACTCAATCCCCACAAAAGAGAGGCTGAAAATGATGATGACAAGCATCTAGCTCCACAAACGGCTGCTGACTTCAGGTGTCAACCTCATAATCCATTTTCAAAAGTGTGTACTTGGCACTTACTGTAGGAAACAAAAACTCACAGAGAACACGTAGTCCTGAAAAGTTTCAAGTTGGGCTTCTACAAACTGAGGAACTCAAAACTGGCTAGTACTAGAAGATCCTGGCTAAATTTGCCAGGGAAAACACCATCTACTTTACTTAAAATTGCTTACTGTGTTGCAGGGCTGGATGCCCATAAATACTTATCTATCACTATAAAACCATGTAGTTCTAAGAATTACAGTGTGATAAAAAACTTTTATTTTTTGGAGCCACCTGATCCTCAGACGCCTCCACTGGGTTCTATCCTCCAGCAGCAGAACCAGCCCTTGAGGTCTTGGCCAACGCCAGCCTAAGCTATGAAAAGCCTTTCCTTGAAGTTCAGTGGATATATTAGGTCTTCAACATATAGTCCTTACCAGTCAATGGGTGGGCTGAGAACAAAGCAGGAAAACTCTGTTTTGCAGTTCCTTCACACTGCCTTCCTGAAAATAAGGGGAATGACTATACATAGTCATATGTATGGCTATCAGAGAATTATTTAGCATCGTCGTCTGTAAATTGTTACCCAGACCACACTTAAACATCCTGGGTAGTGTGAAAATACAGATACTGCTAGTTCAATGAAGAGGTCTTCCCCCTTTATTTTCTTCAGCCTGACATGGTAGATATCAGTTGGGAAACACCAGCCTGCCTGAACAAGACAGACCAGCACATCATACGATTTTCGGTTACAGAGAAGGTATTATGTAGCTGCAGAAATTAATCTAAGCTTAACATAGAGACGGCCTCAAGGTGAGGTCAAAGGCTAATTCAAATGGTGCAAACCCACTATCTTCCACAGCCACCACTTTTATTTATATGATTTTATCTTCTCTAATTAAAAGGGTGGTGGTCTGCACTGAGGATGATACCTAGGTATATCTGGCTGACACTCAGATCTTGATCATCCAACCTTGGTTAACGAACATTGATTTTTCTGCCCCAGTGGCAGTGATTTTATTCTGATGCATGCCATTTAAATTCATTTTACACAGCTGCTTAGTGTGGCTTGGCAAGGCAGAGACAAACCAGCTTTCTATGTCTAAATGAGACTCCTGAGCTGGTAAAGGATAGATCCTGTGGATTAACAGCTGAAGACAAATTTCTCTCCCCTATTGATACTTGGCTACTGATTCAACAAGTTGACCTTGAAGGGGATGACAACCAACTTGTGCAGAAATACTGCTGGGTAACAATCACTCTGACACAACCATTTCATTTTCTTCTTAATTCTACATAGAGGGGTGTGTTTTATAGTAATAAAACTCTAACAGTTTTTGAACCCCACAGCTGAATCTTACAAACTCAAGGCATTCAAAGAGAAAGGCTGGGTACTATTCATGCACTTTGGCATATAACAGTGGATGTCTTTCCAGTGACACAGAATAGTATGGTGCGAGTGCTCTCCCATTTCACTCATTTTTTGCCTTTTGAACGGAACCCATAGATTTGTGTTCTTACTTTTTGTTTTGCTTTGTACTTTTTCATTTGCATATAGATGAACGATGTTATTAAGAAAACAAATAAACAGACAAAAGCAGCTGCAGAAAACCGGTAATTAAAACTTGTTAATAACCACGAAGGCAGCAGTAATTTGGGTATTATAGATTTCCTACAGAGGTAACAACTGAAATAACACGATGGTGGGGAAGTCCATGAAACCCAAATCTCAGGTGAAGCTGGACTTGGTTGTGAGGGAACAACAGCCTGGGAGGCAGTGTAGATACCTCCTCCTGGTGCTGTGATTTATGGTATGGTTACAGAAATCAGAGGGTGAAGGACTCTGGTGAGAAAACAAGCTGCATTTCAGGCGAATGCTTTGCACTAGATACTCTCCTCAAAATTGTTCAAGAGACTAACTGAAATTTTTCAAACACATGCAGGCTCAATTACAGCATTAATAAAACTTTCCTGGGATTCCCATTAAAAAACTCTGTCGTCGTCACTCCTGCAGCACACCACCTCTCAGAAAGGGGTCACGCTTTGGGGGCTGGAGGTCACTGCCCAGGCAGCAATGACAGTCCCACCACTGAGCCAAGAAGATGGGGTAGCTACAGCATCGCTGCGAGAGAAGAACACCAGCAATGAGGGGAGAAAGATGATGCCTGGGTCAGGGAGGGGAGATATCTCATTCCTTCTCAGTGACAAGGTTCTTCATTTCCTTCTCAGGCATAAGGAGACAGAGCCATGCTAAAAGCCACGCAGGCGTGTGAGCGAGTGGCACCCAAGTTTTCATCCTACTTCTGTCACAGTGGCGTTAGTAAAAAGAAAACAAAAAGCTAAAATCCCTTCTATGATGGAAGTATTTGCGTATCTTTCACATAATTTTTATATTCCTTCAGCAGGCAGATGGCACATTCATAAACATTTAAAAAAATTGCCAAGGTCCTGCAGGAAGTCTGGTTTACATTGCTACCTACCCGTACTGGTCAGGCTGGTGCATCAAGGGGGCCTGAGCATTGCCATAGTTGGGGTGCTGTGAAGAAAACTGTGGGGTGTCTGCCAGCCCCAGGCTGGCTGGGATAAGCAGGTGACCTAATGTATGGTGGCCTCAAGCAGAACAGCCTCTTTGGATTAGCTCTGTATCACACTTACAAATCACTGTCCATATGCACATTCCTTCCATATGCAAGTATGGAGGACGTGCAGGAATAGCCCAAAAGCCATTACGCTTTCTCCCCTGCAGTTGCCTAGAGATCAAAGAGTTAAACTGCAAGCTTGCAACCCCCCGGCATCAGAGGCCTGTGACAGGTTTTGTTCAATTTGCAGTTTATAAATAGCCCTTTTGCCAGTATTTCCAATAGAGCTTCGATGTCTGCACGGCCCTTCCACAGGTGCTGGATCACTCGAATGGGGCAGTATGTGGTGGGAAGGTTCTGAAATGGTGCAGTTTTGCCCAGGCAAAGCTAAAAACCCAAAGCGGTTTTACAAAACTGACTTGGGAAGGAGGGTGTGAGATAGGAGTAATCATTTCCCCTAGTTCTTGATCAAACATCACACACTACGCCCGAAGTGCAAGTTGAATCACAACCAAATATTTTCCGCTTCACACAAAATCTCTTCTTGCTGTAAAGACCGAGAAATGTGATCTTTCATTGCACGATTATAAAGAAAGTTTTCCTGCAGCTGCAGTGCTGGCCCATTTATTCCTTCATGCCTGACCTATCAGCTTATAGCCTAAACCAGAGAGACAGAAGCAGACTTTCGTAAATCCTACTAGACAGGTCCGTTAAAACAAACACCACAAGCAAGAGAGTGCTGGTTCACAGGTATCTGCTGGAGCACCGTCTGTTTGAAGGGAGTGCACTTCTATTTTACTGAACAAGGACATGCAGTACACTAAATTTACTATTTTTGTTTTAAGAGTTTGCTGTTGCTTATCACTAGAAGGCACCTGCCTCCCAAACTCTTGCAAAACGAGAAAGCAACAGATGCAGGGACACATTAGCTTCCTATTTCCAGTTTTACACTCAGCCTTGGAATTAGAGCAACCCTTATTGTCCAGAAACACTGCTCTTGAATGATAAATACCTGCACGTGTATATGTACATCTGTGTATGCAAACGGATAAATAAATGCAAGATGCTTAATACACACATATAAATACGCTTACCAGAAAGTGCAACCAACTTTGTGTAATTCTCAAATGTAATGGAACTACTTGTAACAGAAAAAGATAATAAATACACCAGGAGTTATTTTGAGTCCAGGGAAACGTGGAAATTACTTAATCTGAAAAATTTTCCAGAAAACATGATTTCATTGCAAGTATTCAGGCATCTTAAGAATAACCACGGACAGAAAAGTGCCTTTGCCAAAATCCACGTGCAAATGGCACCGTGCAGTTATGCTGCCCGAAGGGAAGGCAAGACAACAGATGATGGCTCCAACCTCTACAGTCCTGTTCACAGGTTCTTACGGACGCACAAGTGGCAGTTATCAACTCCAGATAACTACAGATTGATTTGATGCCTCCCTTCTGCCTTTCCCCTCCAGCTGCTCCCCTCAGCCTGCCCAGGAACACCACCACCTCGCAGAAGAGCACTGCCACCAGCACTGCTGCTCACAACGTGGGCAGTAAATGCAAGAGCTGATGGGCAGCTCCAGAAGATTCCTTACTCTCTGGCAGGGGCAAGCTGCCAAGGACATGTTGGCCCTCTCTCTACCGGAGATAAAGAATATATATATATCCAGCTAATTAATTTTAAGCTGCAGTGGGCTTCTTTTCGACTCCTAATGTCACTGCAACCCTGTGGGTTTTCCTGAAGCCTACAGTGCCAAGAACCAAACTGGAAGTTGCTGTCATCTCTGTTGTCACAGCTGCTTTTCGAGAGGATAATTCAAACACACGATAGCATGCCTTCCCCTTACGTTCAAGGAAAAGTATTCTTCCCACACGTCACCATCTCCCAGAGATAAGGGCACAGGCAGAACATGTATAAATGCATATGCACACACCTATACCGTGCCGTTACTTCAGAAATGACAGGGAAACATTCCTACTGGTTTAAACTCCTCCACCTGGAGGCATACCTGCTCTGAGCGGAGTTTGCAGCAGCCTGCATCACTGCAGCGGCCGCCTCCTGTGCCTTACGGTTCACAGTTGGCATGGGTGGGCCCATCCCGGGGCCTCCCTGCTGAGCCATGCCAGGAGAGTTGGGGGTCATGCTGCTCATGTTTCCAGGAAACGGTCTGCTCTGCATCCCAGCTGATGGCATCCGTCCCAGGGGCATGGTACCGCAAGGCTGGCTTGGCCCCTGTCCGTGCATCTGACTGTTGGCATTTATACCCATGCCAGGTCCTGGGCCACTGTAACTGGTGTTGGGCACGCCGCTGTATGTCGGTGGTCTGGAGTAGTTTCCTGAACAAGATGGTAAAAAGCACAGAGAAAAACATTCATTTTTTGGAGCAAATATTTCTATTTAGGAAGTCAGCAACTGCAGAGCCTACACACGTGAATTGAAGCGAACAACGCTGGCCTCAAAGTCAGAACAACTTTTCCACCCTGAGGACAGACAAGCAGTGGAACAAGCTGCCCAAGGAAGTTGTGCAGACTCCTTCCTTGGAGGTTTTCAAGACCCAGTTGGATAAAATCACGAGTAACCTGCTCTGATCTTGTATCTGACCCCAATTTGAATACAAAGTCAGCCAAGAACAACTCCCGAACACCTCTCCAACCTGAATGATGCTATGAACTCGATTTTCAGGTACCCTCATTTTCTGATTAATATATGTCATAGGATCATAGGATAACAGAAAATACAGAAAAGCACAGCCTGCAGTGGGTTAACAACATAGCACACAGTACAAAACCACCTTACGCAGTGAAGAGATACGTGGCATATAAGAAAGCCATTATATAAGCTCAAGGGAGAATCTTATTTTTGTAATTTCATTTTCTTGTTCTTCATCTTTCTGCAATTTCAGCAACAGGTGACTCTCACCAGCTTCTTCCTTCTAACCATTCTGCCCGTTTGTGTCAGAGATGCTTTGGCACGGACCGGTGAGGACGGTGCCTGGCCCCAAGGCAAATTCCCGCTCCCTCCTGCCCGAAGTTCAAAATTTGTCTATTCCAGTGGAAGGGGTGGCAGCTTACAGCACACCTCCTCTGGGAAAACTAGTATTACAAGAGTAATCAGCACTAGTACAGAGATGCTAATATAAACAGGTGCTTTATGAAGGATGGCACGAAAACCTGGCTGACGCCAACCTCCGTCGTCACCGGAGCAAAAACTGCTCCACTTGCAGCAGCTTCACTCATCCGAGGGCTGATTCTCCTACCATGTTAAAAGCTCAAGAAAAAGCGAGTGTGCAGCAGCATTCAGTGCTACAGAAACACACCCAAGCAGCATGAGAAAGAGAGGAAAAAAAGGTAGAGATACGATAGAAAAGTATTTTAGGAAGCGGATCACATTACACTACTTCAGTCATCAGTTTTGACTTGTCTTTATTTCCATCTCATCCAGATTAGTGGAAAACACGACCCGTTCCCTCCCTGTGGGATGCCTCAGAGCAGAGCTTCCCGACTACTCTCAGATATTCCCACGCTCGTTCAAAGGCAGCAGCCCTTGGACTCTTCCTCTGAACGTGGAGATCGGCCACGTCTCTCCTCGGGCCTCAGATACCAGGCAGAGGAGTCAGTGGCATGCAACTCCTGTTTACATTTAAAATAAATATATTCATCCGTCATTTGAATACACACATAATTAATTCGTACGCTCCTGCTGCTGTGCTTTGGCTAATCCTCTCCTCCTCCCCACTTGGTAACTGACTCACTCCGCTACAAGTTCTCCTCAGCCAGAGCGTGTGTGACCTACGCTTCCCAAGGAAATGGAGAAACAATTATCTTCTGTTTCAGAAACCAAGTTTCTGCCTGGGAGTCTTCATGGAAAGATCCTCAATACGTGGTTCAATGGAGATGAAAGGCTCCAGACTCAGTTTTATGCTGACATCAGGCTGCCCTGTCACTTCTCTTCCTCCTCCTCCTCCTCTAGGCTTGGCCGCTGGCAGCTGACCATTTCTCCATTTATCAAGCCATTGCCCCTAGCCAGAGTTCTGGTCTTGAGACCTGCTCACACCACGCTTCTGATCCAACATAGGTGACCACAGGCTGAAGGGTTCATTAGCTCCGTGCCGTTCTGCTTAAAGGTGCAACACGCCACTCAGACGTTGCTCTGGTTTTCCAGTTGATTTGTGCAAGAAAAATGTCTTGCAGCAAGATGGCGTCTACGTGCTTTCAAAGATTAACACATTTTATGGATATGCTATTGGTAACGTCGCTTCCCAATGCGAAGCAAATTCCTTCCCCAGACCAGCAGACGCGATATCCATAATCACTGGGAGCTACTGTCAGTCCAATTTACATAAAGCCAATGCGTTTTGTCAGTCAGGGTCCACAAAGTATGGTTCAGCAGCACGCTTGGAGGAGCAAACACCAACACTAAACACCATTGCTGTTTTGATGCTATTTTGAAATGGGACAAAAAATCTCTGCTTTCATGTTTTGGCTTCTCCGGCGTAAGCACAACACAGAAAAAACAGCAAAATCTTCTCCATAAAAATATGTGGCTCAGTTAAAATAGCTCCTAATCATTCATCTCCAGGGATACATGTCCAAGAGCACAGGGAAGTGGTATCTTTTTAGCAAGGAAAACAAGTTTAAATGTTTTTTTCCATGTTTTTTTTTTTTTTCCTGAAGCATTTCCTCAATACTTCAAGTACTAGCTATTCTTATACCTTTCCCAGCCTATGAAAAAAAAAAAAAAGGCAAAATAAAAGCCAAACAAAATACAAGAGGAATTGCCAGGAATGAGGAGTGCAATCTTATTTCCATGTTTCTCTAATAGATTAGTAATTTGTTGGCAGTGGCTTTGACAGAAAACAGATGGATGCAGCATTAAACACAATGAATGCAGCAGATGCTAGGCCAGCCCACATCAGCTGGACGTGTCAGGCAGCCAAGTCCAAGAGCCCACACTTTTCAAGTGGGTACAAGCCTGGCAACAGCGGCTGTACAATGCTACCCAACAACTCCTCCCCTCCATATCCGAGGAATTTTTGATTCCAACTCCCCCTCGTCAGTGGAGAATTGCACCCAGAGAAACGACATCTCAAGTGCAGGGGGGAAATCAAAGCAATAACTGGGATCAGGAAGAAAAAAGAAGAAAAAGATAGAAAAAGAAAAAAGAAAAAAAAAAAGAAAAAAGAAAGAAAAAAGAAAAAAGAAAGAAAAAAGAAAAAAGAAAAAAGAAAAGGTGTAATGACGATAAAATATAAAAAAGTGTACTAACAACCTGCCAAAAACAGATGTTCATGCTTACTGCTGAAACTCTGGTCCACTTTGTCCAGGTTTGCTGAACAAAGTGCTCTGATATCGTGCCATTTTAAAGCAAGGTGAAAAGAGGGAAATTTGAGAACTACCTGTGAGTTTTGCTTTCTGCTTCGGAGACACAGGTCAGACTCATGGTATTAAAAATAGTATCTTAAAATCATTTTACAATTTTTTACATGTTCACTTAGCCATCAAGTTTTTCTTGTACAGACACTTTAAAGCTGTTGTTCTGAGTTCCTCTGAAAGTATTTTACCTTGGGGACTTCAGCAGCTACAGTTCATATTTAAGTCTTAACTCCACAGGCTGCTGCATATGTGGGTCTGGATTTGGAGGTCCAGCCTCTCGAGACACTTAAGGCATATCTAATCCTTAAGATGCTACCGCTTTAATTAAAATCTAGGATTAAAATCAGTGGGAGCTAGATAGCAAAGTGCTTTTGTGAAATGAGCCCAACATTAAAAGATTATGAAGCACAAATACTCAATTCATATTACTTTACTACAAACAAAAGGGGGTTAAACTTACTGTGAAGTTCTGGGGTTGTAGTTCAAACACATTCAGCAGTAGTCGCTCTCTTTGTTGTGCCCAAACAGAACAGTTTTACTGGTAATTTGAGTAAGAAAAGTTAGGCAGATGGGATGCATTTCTGATATGTTTTACTAATCCACAGGAAGTTTTTCTCTGCCTCGGTCTTAAAAGACCCAACTGACTACAGCATCCCACTGCTCTCCAGAGTGCATTTAAGGGACATTTTGCTGTGGCAGCAGTTTGATGCTCGGGTCATAGACCAGAGCTTCATTAGCCCTCAAGCTAGATGCTGTCCAAATACAAACCAAAAGAGACTGCTTCTTTCAGTAACAATGTCCATTCTTGCTCTGTGTTTTTGTTTTGTTTTGTTTTTCTTGGGGACAGGAAAGTGCTGAGTTTTGATGCAAAATTAAACCTAATGTTCTGTACTGCGTGCTCCGGTGTTGTACCACAGACACACAGAAGTGTGGAGCCAAAGCCATTTTTTATTTTGGTAGGAAATGGTTTCACAGGATTGGACTAGGTCCCCAGTACAGAACTGCTTCCTGGGAAAATATATTTTACTCTTATTATAGACCTAAGTGTCATGTAAACACATGAAAACCAAATAAATCAACCATATGCATGAAATGGATCATTCTGCTCTCGTGAACTTGGGGGCTAATAATTCCTCCCAAACTTACTGGTGTAGTCTTTCGTATGGTAAGCAATTCCTCTGCAGAGAAAGGACACTAGCCTTGAGCAATGGTTTTCAGGACAGCACAGAGTGAAATCTAGCATTCAAACTAAAAGCTTAATGTCACAGAATGCTTTGATGCACATATAAAAATACACGTCCTGTCAAACTCAAGCCTATGCTTAACAATATTCTGGAGGAAGGCCTATGTGAACAAAACATAGAAAGCAAATAAAATCCTTGAGAATTATTTTAGTTTAATAATTTAAGACCTTGGTTGCAACCCAGGTAATTTTTAATATATTTGTTATTTTGGCAATAGAAGGCAAACGGGGTAACATTATTATATATTCATCATTGCTGGCATATAATTGCACTTTGTAAGAGGGTATGTTTAGAGTTGCAATTACAGATTACTTTCATTAAAAATGAAAAATGCTATTAAAAACTCAAATCCAGGTAAATACATGACTTTGAAATATCACCATCTTCATCCCAGGATTTTATTAATGGCCACATTAGGCTGGTGAAAACGTAGTGTTCTTCTGCCTTATTTGTTACCTGTAGAGCTGATAAAGTCTGCAGGGCCCTAATTTTATGATGACCAGTGCAAGGGATCACCGGTACACTCCAAGAGCTGGCAGGAGAACACGCTTTTCATCCATCACACTATTCACCAGACCCTTCTGAAACGGCCTGCTAATGACAATGATGCTCATTTTCTTCCTGCCCCTCAAGTTCACTTTTTAATAGCCGTTTCTTCCTGACCGCGACCCATAAAATCATTACATAGGCACTTTCATCTGCAGAGGGAGGAAAAGAACTGCTGAACTCAAGCAAAAAAGAAAGTAGCAGTCGGCGTGTTACTTAAATGCATTGATTTAGTACAAAAACCTTTCCATTCAATCAGTGTGGATGGCTAATGTTTTACTGCACTTGACACCCACTATTCCCAAGGTTCGGAATCTCAGCAGCAGCAGTACAGCTGGAAGTCGGGATAGCACATCATAAATCCACTGGATTTTTTACCAGTTAAGCTAGTTGCTCACTGTGCAGATAAAAATAAGCACTTGGACAGCATTTTATGGCCACAAAATGCTTTCCAAATAAAAGGAAAGCACCAGTCAACTGGAGTTAGGTAATTAATCTTCACACATGGCTATAAGGCATTACTAGCCCCATTTTACGGTTAAGGAAAGCGAAGCAGAGAAATGAATCTACTTGCCCAAGTTGAAAGATGGTGTAAAAGACAGAGCCAAAATTAGAAACTGGGAAATCTTGGCTTGTAGCCCTGTGTTCAGAACACTACAACAAATGTGACCCAGAGATGAAACAGAAAGGAACACTGCGCAGGGCAGCAAGGCTCCCTGCAAACAAACATCAGAACTAGTTCTCAGAAACTCCAGAGACAAAAATAACCATCATTGCTCGCAGAGACGAGCCGCCGAGCCCGGCCTTACAGAATTTCCCATCGCTGGCTCCAGTCCTTTTTGAGGACTTTAAGTAAGAAAGCAATAGTAGGAAGTGCTGAAATAGAAAAGCTTCTTTATGTACCTCTAAAGAAAATATTGCCCCTTATATATTCTGTGGCTTGACTTCAACTTCATTAAACCCCTTAAGAGATGCATACTTTATAAAGGTTATCCATTAAAGGCAAAACAATAGACAAGTTCAAGGTTGTCCAGGGGCAGAAATTGCGTATTCTATTTTTGTTTTAGTCCTCCAACAATTCTGTCAAACAAGCAAAATAAAAGGAACTGACTCTCAGTCTGAGGGGTTAGTTAAGATTCACAAACCGTATGCATTAGAGCTCAATATTATATTCCCACAGTAGCCGCTGTATTATTATACTCGTTAGAAGACTTTAACCCTCACAGTCACCACACGTTTTCAGACTGGCCTTGAGATTCCATCTAAGAAAAGAAATCCTATTTTGGGATCAGTGCCGAGACCCTTATTCCATGCTTGGTCAAACGTGGCCTCATTGCAGAGCCGACATGCTTGGGCTCCTAAACAACGGCCCTGACAATGCCACAGATTCATCATTTCCTTACCCAATTTAAGGTCACTATTTTTATACAGAGAAAAGTGCTAGTAACAGAAGCAGCTTCTTCCACAAGGTGCAGCTGCACCTCTGAATGACAGTTTTGTTTGTTGGGGGGAAGGTATTGTGGTTTTGCTTTTTTTTGTTTTGTTTATGAGAAATCACATACCTACTGATATACACGATATAAATATATATATCTCTATAAATTATCATACATGTTACCAGCAAGCATTTTACCTTGTGGTGCATACTGGCTCATCTGGGGCCCATAAGTACCACTTGAATTACTCTGCTGAAAGCTACTGATTCCAGGATGCACCTGGCCTCCAGGTGAGGGATGTGGTGACATGGAAGGTCCAGTTTGCTGAGGTCCATACTGTGACATTTGAGGGTTCCTCTGTATGCCTGCCATAAAACCTAAAGGGAAGAAAAGAACCAAAGCAAAAATTAATATTCAGGTAACTGTTCTTTAGTTAAGAAATTTTTGCCATTTAAAAAATCCAACCCTCTTTAGTTAATCTTTAGGTAAAAAAAATTAAAGGCAATTATCTGCATTACACAATAAGCACTAGGGAATTTGCCTGATGACTTACATTGTGAGTATCATAACTTCCAAAATTATAGGTTGCTTGTAATGTGTAACTTCAGCGTATAGAAATCCTCTGTAAATACACCTATTGTGCACAAACTCTCAGGAGCTAAAATTTCTCTTTATGTGAAGACTAGTCATACCAGTCCCAGAAAACCAAGTCATTTTGGTGTATATTTGTGCTCTAGGTGCTTCTTCTGGTCTGTCCCCAGCACACCCTGGGACAAGCTCTCCTTTTTCCCTTCCGTAAATGTATTGATGAATCCCAATTGCATTTAAAGTTCAAAAGCTACAGCAAGAGACCTAGTGAAATGCTATAAAATCTAAACACTTCCTATAAAGTAACAGAACAAAGCCTATGAAACGGAAGAAAAAGAAGGTTTTGTGGCAATTTTTTTTTTTAAGTTTTCATGATAAACTGGGAAAAAATCTGCAATCCCTGCCCATGAAAGGTCTATGCAGGGACCTGAAAGGTTTAATGCTGCTTTCAGCGCTGAAGAGGATGTGCTGAGGAGTCGGTGAGGTCTGATTTCTGGAGGAAACTTGCTTTCTTTTTTCCCTTCTGCTTGCATATTAAATTTTATCTTCCCGTCTCTCTAGTCTCTAGTGGACTGAAGGTCAGAATTTGCTCTGCTGCTGGCAAGGCCAATGGGGGCCCAGCTGTGGCCAGTGAGGTGGGAGACATGTCCTGCTGCTGCCTGGTGGACCAATGAGCAGAAGCAACCACCAAGCACATCCTAAACAAGTAAGTTTCTCATCCTGCTGCTGTTATGGGGACAGTAGGTGACAGTGGGCAAACAACCTTCCGTGGGTCAGCCTCCCTGTTTGTACACTGGTGACAAAGAGCTGTACAAAAGGGGACAATATCCACGTTGCAGAAATGAAAGGTGGTGTGCACTCTACCAGAGACCAGGCTTTGAGTCCAATCACCTAAACAGTTTCTGAGTCCTCCACGAACCTTTGCTACACAGCGTGCTTCTCCATCCACTAAAACCCAACCAGAGAGACAACAAGGTCAATGCTGCAGGTTGTAAGGAGAAAAAACAGGAGCTGGGATGATCTTGCACCCCCTTGTGCCCAGTTCTTTCATGCTATGAACATGAAATTCAACTCAACTCAACCCATAGTGTGCTAAAACTCTAATAACCACAAGGTTTGGCAGAATATGCACAGATTTTTCCTCATCTTTGTGCCAGCCCCAAGACAAGGGGTTTGATCACATGTGAATTGCAAAGTCAGAGCCTGGCAAATAACCAAGGCCAAAACGGTGGGTTGTAAACTGGTCTGTACTGGATGGAAAACTCTGTGCTTTTGCAAAGGAAAGCTTGTAGGACCTTCTCCTCTAAGCTGTATTTTGAAACAGGCCCCTCAATTTTTAAAACAGTTCCACTCTGAGCACAAATCTTATTACAAAGCCTATGCCTTCTGCCGACAGAGCTGTAACTAATTTAGAAACCTAATACAATCGTATGTCTGTATGAAATAAATGCTCGCATTCCTGACACACATACACCATATATATCACACTCGTGGGATCCATTTAAATGAAAAATTTTGTACTGGTCACACTAAGTTTTTTATTATAAAGATAGTAAAGTTAGTCCTGCATCTAGTACAGAATTGAGGGTTTTCTGTTCACCGTGGGCCTTTTAATCTATAGGAGATAACTTTCCAAACCTTGTGCTAGTGATAAAGGTTTTTCAGCCCAGTTATGATTGCAGGCAGTACTTCTCCTAACACAAGAACGGGTATCCCATTGAAAAGCTATCGTTTGTACAGGCTGTAGTGATTCTCAGTAGTGATGCAGAGGGACCGCTGGTTGTTGAACCTAATAGAGGACATGGACTAATGTTAATGGAGAACGTGGAGAACATCAGTTTTAGCCAGTTCTGCTGTAGTCAGAAGGGCTCCTGAAGGGACTAGAGTAATAAGTGAAATAAATGTTTCCATGTTTCCAGTCAAATGACCTCTTCATCAGGGAACTTCTCCTAATCTGTTTCTGATGCTGTGGAGTGGACTGCGTGGCTATGTGTACAGTCATAAATAAAACAAGCCAGGACCACTCCCTGGCCTGGAGAGTGGTGTGTCATGCTCCTGTCCATCAAGCTAAACCTTCCCACTCAATCCTGATAGTCCTATCTGTATGACTCCTGTGCCCAGTCCCTTCTGCTGCCTCATCCGTGCCCTGGGCTGTGGCTCAGGGAGTGCTCACGGGCATCGACCATGCCATGGGGCACGCCAGTAACTCAGCAGCAGAGATTAACTGTGTGGTACTACTCAAACTCATGCTCTGCTCCTAGTTTACAGAGATGTTGATTAACACAGCAAGAATAGAACAGACTCCTTCACAGCTTTTGACGGGAGGCATGAGTTTCATCAGCCCAGAGGGTGCGAGATCTCTCTCAAATGAGGTTGGCTTTGCTATCTTCTCTTGAGCATGGACAGGTAAGGAAATAAGGAAAAGGAAGCCTTTTCCCTTCCCCGTTTCCAGGAAGAACAGCTGTGCCATATTATATTCTATCACTGTCTGTATGATATGTTGAAGCATGGCCTTAAAATAAGTCATGCTCCAACTTCCTTCCAGAGGCCAGATGAGTCATTTCAGCTATAGATGCGATGTGGGGAAGAAGGTAAGATCAGGTCTTTACTGTGATCTGGATTCCATTACAACAAAGAGGAGTTTATCCTCATCTACCTCGGTGAGAGCCCAGTGAACGTCCAGAGATCTGTGCACGAGTTCAAAGTGTCTCAAACATTTGCAGAAAGCTCAGATGGCTTAGAGAGAAGGGGTTCCTGGTCAAGACATTAGCATTCTTGCATCATAAAGAGAAAACAACATCAATTCTAAAAATCTTATCAGAAATGAAAGGGAGCAGCTGGCAAACACTCATTTTTCCTTATTTACACACATTTTCCCTAGTGTTCAACTTCATTTTATAACCGATACAAAAAGAAATAAATTTTCTTCCCAGAAAATTAGATCTAAGATAAAGTTTGCTTTTGTAAAGAAGGGAAGTAAGATTACATTAGAGCTGCACAGGACTAAAGGCGGTGGAGTGATTCAACAGCCAGACTGCCTCTGACATGTCAACCTTGGTGACAACAAGGTGGGGGTTTTTGTCTTTTAAATAAACTGCTAGGAAACAGCTATGAGTTAAGATTTTAAAAAGTGCAATGGCAACATGCTCATCAGTGAACAAATCTACTCCCTTCCCTTAATATTAGTGATAAATGAGGTACAGATGATGCTTGACTCGCCATCACAACAAGAGATTACTTACCGAATAAACACTTGAGTGGATTTTGGCAAACGGAGCTATTTTGGGAGTAGCTGAATATAGTCATCCTGCCAGAAGTATTCTCTTCAGTTATTTTCTATACTATATTTATGTACCTAAAGAATCGTTGTCTTTATTAAAACCCCATTTAAAGTTGTAGAATCATCTTTGCATTTTTTTAATTCTAAATGAAACATTAGCAAACTATTAATGATTATCACCCCCTAAGAATAACAACCTATATTTGCATCTTTAAAAAGAACATGCACATAAGGTTTAAAAATAGTCAGGTAGCAGCATATTTTTCTTCTTTCTTTTTAGCAGAACATTGAGAGAAAACACAAAACGTGTAATGCTTACGATAGCAGTATTTCTGCTCCTTTGATAAATGAAAAGAGAAAAATGAAGCCTGTGTTGTCCTATAGAGTACTAACATCTGGTAAGATCCATCATATAGCTAATACCATTTATGATGCCTTTGTAAACCATTTAAAATCTTGTTTTTCCCTTATGCATATACACACACAACACAGATAATTACTAAAGCTTCATGAAATTACGCGCTAAGGTTGTCTTAATTAAATTTAATACAGTGACCAATACAAAATCATCTGTTTGTTGAATGCTGTTCTCCTTAGCACCAACCGTGCAAAGCACCCACCGAAACGCTCTGGGTGTTGCTGTAAAATCTGAAACGGGATTCTTTTGATGCTTTAAAGTCGTGAATATGAAATGAACCTTGAATATGAAAAAAACCTTTCCGGGAAAGCAAGAATTCAAACACAAAGGAAGTGACTGCAAAGTAACAGGTTATTGCCTGTCCTCTGGCTGACAGCAACCGTCTCCCGGTACGCACTTAACCCACAGTCGATGCCAGGTCTTTTGACTCAGCCAGGAGTGGTGCATCGATTTTCATGAATGAATTAAACCTGCAGACACGTGGAACACTTACTCATTTTAAGCTCAGGCAAACTGCGGAGTTTACGGCGATAGCGGGCCGTCGTTAAATTACACGTTTGATAAATAAAAAATGAGGGAAGATACAACTTCAAGCAAAGGTACTTAGTGAAAAATAACTTACGTAAGAAAAAAATACATCAGGCTATCGCTCTTTCTGGAGAGGCACGCTTAGTGACAGAGCACGGGACTGAAACAACTCAGGAACCCTCCTGGGAATAAGGAAGTTCCCCTTGTTGAAGGGCAGAGGCTAAAGCAGGGGCAAGACAGGACAATTACTGGGAAAATCATGGAATAAGAAAAGCAGAAAGAGACTGAGCAGAGGTGCTCAATAATCATCAAATTATTAGAGAAAAATATTTTCCTATAAAGGAAAAACTGGCGGTTTTGGGGGAAATCACACAACTTTCCAATGCTTGGCATGTTAGCAAGGCACTGGCCAGCGCGTTTGAGAAAAACAGAGCAAATGTTTGCACACCCATGACATGGTTTCTGTCAGACTTTCCTTCCCTCAGAACAGCCGTACGGGCTGCCTTCACTATCTTGGGCTTCTCACCAGAGAATACAACAAAACTGAGACAGATCTAAAGAGGCGCCTCCCAAATGCAGCTTGTCCACAGGTAAACAACACTGAGACAGACATGGCAGGGTAAAGCTCAACAATTTGATGATTAAGGGCCTGGAGCATCTCTCTTATGAGGAAAGGCTGTAGGACTTGGGTCTTTTTAATCTGGAGAAGACTGAGAGGGAATATGATCAATGTTTATAAATTCTTAAAGTGTAGGGGTCAGGAGGATGGGGCTGGTCTTTTCTCAGTGGTGCCCAGTGACAGGACAAGAGGAAATGGGCACAAACTTGAACATAAGACGTTCCATCTAAACATGAGAAGGAACTTCTTTACTTTGAGGGTGGCAGAGCCCTGGAACAGGCTGCCCAGAGAGGTGGTGGAGTCTCCTTCTCTGGAGACATTCAAAACCCGCCTGGACATGTTCCTATGCAACCTGCTCTAGGTGGATCATGGGGGCTGGACTAGATGATCTCTAGAGGTCTTTTCCAACCCCATGTGGTTCTGTGAAATGAAAACCAATCTTTTGTGCTGTGGATATAACAAAATTTGGCAACCTGCTAGTGCGGCAGGAGGTTTGGGAAGATCTCGGTTGGACTGAAGCTCACCCTGGCCCACCTATCTCTGATGTCAAGGACAGCTCAGGAAGTTTTTGGACTAGTGAACCACGTCTGGATTTTTGCCCAGCTAAGTATGTCCACAGCCAGTGCCTTGGAGCACTGCGAGGAAACATCCAACGGAACAAAATTCACACATTAATGAAGTGTTTTAGTAACTGAAAGAGTTCGTTACTCCCACATGAGCCTGACATATCAGGACCTTAAATATGTAACCAGGTTGTCTCCTCAGACTGATGATGGTGCTGCAACAAACATCTCCTAATGGTGTGTTCAGACCTGGAGATGAGCAGCTTACAGGCTGTAGGAGCTAAGAAAAGACTGCTGTACCATTGCTTTGGGGGGGACACCGCTGCCTGGTCACAAATTACATACTGTCACTGGCAAAGAATGGCACGGTACCCCCTAAGCTGCTACTTAAAAAGGACACAAGGAGAGAGATTCAGATACTGGAAAAAAATCTAAGCAGCTGAAAATTTTATACAAGTCTAACCAAATAACAGCAATGAAGAAGCTGGGTAAGGTCTAACCCACGTACCAGAACACAACCCAAGTAAATCAAGTGAAACCACGAGGGTGGCAGAAGAAAACTGGCCTCTAGAGCAAGCAGGCACAAGGTTTCTTTATGTTCAAGATAATGTCCTTTCCTCAGCTCTTATTCTCGCTTTCCAGAAGCCAGCCTTACTAGAAGATGCCCAGTTGGACGGGTGACAGCAAATGGAAACCTAGGTTTGTCATACATGGAGCATCAGACTTAGTAATATACACTACAGTGAGATGGGCTGGTGAGCACGAGTAGATCAGTTTGCAGTGTGAAAACCTCATTTAGATGATGCAAATACTATTTCTCAATATTTCTCTCCAGTTAATTGCCAAAAAAATATATTCAAATAAATAAAACACCTTCATAAACAGATGGCAAACAAGATTCTGATACAAATTTAGCACAGCTAAATTACAACACTGAACCAATACAGTATCTTTGGACTGGCTCTGGTATGAACCTGTTAGGTGTCTCCCCAGCAGCAGCACTTACAGGGGTAATACTTAGGTATTGCATATACCAGACCTTTGCTAACATCCTTGGTACTGAGAAGCTACACTTCTGCTGGCAAGCAACTTGGGCATCTGAAGGGTAGCAGCATAAAAAAAAAGTACTGAGACCACTGACATAGAAGAAATGAAAAGGCTTATTCTTTAGCCTCTAACAAGAAGGCTAATTTCTTCTTAATATTAAGATTTTTACTCGTATAAAAGTTAAAAAAAGGTTTTGAAATACTCATTTATTTAACAATCTATTTTTTAAAAAAGTCTAAAAGAGTTTTTAGGAAAGAGTTCTTTATCGTTTCTTTGATTACGATAAAAATAAAAAGTATCTACTTTCTACATTGAGCTCCTTCTTCAGCCTACATAAAACATTGTCATCTTCTCCAAGTCCCTCAAAGTGCCACTAAAAACATCCAAAGTTCTCTAGGCCAGAGTAACAGTGACATGGTCCCATTAGTATCTGGACATATCTGCAGAACCACCGCCACATTTCTTCACACCCATTCAACAAAGGTTGTTTCTCTGCTTCTGTGAAAGAGCAGTTATGAAAAACATCACCTTTGCCAAACTAGGGCTTCCTGCAAAGATCACTGCGGTATTTCTCCTTTTCACAAAAGGATCTACGCTGTGTTTAAGAAAAAGCACTGGATTGGTTTTATTTATTTTTTTTTAAGTATTTTCTTATTATGCTTTAATATCTAGCTTACAGTCTCCTCACTGTTTATTTGTCTGACTGCTTCTCTTCACAACGTGAATAGCTTCGGGGAAGATGGAAACTAATGACCTAGCTAAGGTTTTAACCCAGACCCCCCAGTGTTTTACCAGCTGTGCTATTAGGTTAACTGGCTGAATCTCTTCTGCCTCTCTCTCTGATATTACAAAACCCAGCCTATGTATAGCATGCAATAATGTTTAAATTTTTTCCCACCCCTAAATGTCCCTCTGCTACTGCCTAGCCTTGAAATTCATATAATCTATCATTGATAAATTAGAATCTGGGGAAGGATCAGACAGATTACCCAGATGGTAGCTGAGGAAGAAATATCCAACCTTTCCTAATGCAAACCTTGCGTAATGCTCTCTGATGTAAATTTTAAGTGCTGAGGGCAGAGAAGGAAAGACATTTGTGGACATGCTGATGCACAGACAAAACAAAAAAACATTGCTCATCCACCATCTACACATAATCTGTTACTGTGACGTGCCTTACGCAAGATGGTTTTACTGTGGTGCTTGGAAAATTGGGGTAACGGTGAATTGCAATAAAAAACCATCCCACTACACCCTCCCAAACGCCCCCGAAGCAAATCCTCAATTTCAGCAGGTAGCTTGGGCTGCTGGAATTAATTTAAGCAGCAACATGAAAAACCTGAGGAGTCGGTCTGCTTTACACAATCAACATTTGTCTAAGTTTCCCTAATAACATGCATACTTATGAAAATCACGGAGGAGAGCAAAGAAGGAGAGGCATTTTTCAACGCGTAATGTGCAAGGCCTGCAGGCTTAATGGTCTAAATTTCAGGTTTGAAAAATTTACCCTCCCTGGAGATTCCTGTTCAAAGCTTCCACGGATCAACTCAGATCTTCCTTTTCATGAAGTAAATATATTGAATACCATGAGGTATATATGGATTTTGTGGACAAGACTAAAATACACACGACATGTCTTTTCTGTTCTGCAGACATGTAAAATAAATCATAGTGTTTTTTCAAAAATACAAAATCAGCGTGTTGTCCTCAGTCCCCAAATGCCTTCATCTCAGTCTTATTTTACCATGAGCTGTGATTTGACTGACTCTTCCCTTCCTTGATTTGCAGTTGTCCCCTGACAAGTGTTTATTCTGCAGCCTTTTGGAATCCTTTGGGACGGAAAGACCTACCCAGTGTTAGCTATTAATATATACATTATATAGATTTCGGCTCACTGCCCTATATATTATGAAGACATAAAGGGCCTTAGATCAGAAGGTCTTTATTTTTAGAGAAGCTTCATAAAAAGGTTAACTTAGGTACTGAGGGGGAGCTCCTGGGAAGGACAGAGCACAGGCTGTCGAAGAGGCAGAGCACAGGCAGCTCCCAGTTTACAGGCCACCATGGGAAGGTGTCCCAGGGACAGGGATCCTGGTGACAGGAACATTGACTGTCACTTTGTAAAGTTCTTCATTGCTGACTGCTCGTGGTTTATCTCGCTCCCCGAGCCCAGAGGCAGGGAATCTGGCAGCTGCCTAATGAAGTCAGTGGGAACTTTTCTATCGAGAAGCCTCTCTGCTAGCAACTATATAAACTCTCTGGGAATAATTCAATTCTGCTCCCTAATCTCAAAAAAGAGAATCCCCAATTTAGTTTAAAAAATGAAATAAAGATTCATCCCGAAGTATAACACGATTTAGCATCAGCAAGAAGAAAGCAATGACCAGCTGCTAGTATACAAAATTTACTTGGGAGACCTGATTCCAGGTTTTGATTGTACAGATGTTATTATCTACTTCGAATCCTACTTCTGCAGTTTTGCTCTCTCCCAGCGTGACTTATCACATGTAAATCATTCCCTTTCCTCCTTCCGTTCTTCTTGCAGATGGCCAGTACTGCTATATATTCAGTATAGACCACAATTAATCAGATCAACCTAAAGCTAAGACTGGTTGGTACACGTTAGAATTCCAAGTACAGCCTGAAACCAGCATCCTGAAATGGCAAGTGATTTCTTTAAGAATTAAACCAGGTTTGGCAGAGTAACATCATTTCTAATTCTTTCGGGCAAGAAAAGCAGATCTTCCTGCAATGCTTGAGAGACAAACAGACCCCAAACTATCGGTTCCCACAGCTCAGAGTGCAAACCAGTGACTTTTTACTAATCAAAGTTGTCACATTGAAAGCTTTTTTTGTTGTGCATTGCTACATGATGTAGTACAACACAAACGGGTACAAAAATGGGGGCACTGGGTGCTATTGCAATTAAAATAGCAAAGAAAAATAGCGTGCATACATTTAAAAAACCTGCTCATCACACCAACGCTACCTTGCGGTGCTCTACACATCCACTTTTACAATCAAATTAAAAACGCACTGGTAAAAAAAATATGATAGACTGATCCGTTTTAAAGGCTGTTGATAAATTTAGCACTCGCTAAAAATTGAGAAAGGAGCGTAACATTTCTGAGCCGCCAAAGAAGTTTGGTGCATGGCTCTGCCTTCACATCCAGATCAGCTCCTGTGTATCATGTTCCTATTTCACCACATAACTTGAGATGAAAAAGCCACGTTTTACAGAGCCAGCCTTGCAATGAAATACCTCCTTGTAAAGACACGTGACGGTTTCAACTAAAACCTGCCTTTCCTCCCTGTTTGATGCACTTTTCTGGCTGGGTTGAGGGCAGAATTTCTCCAACCCCAGTTTTCTGGGGAAGATGTCCCCCCCAGCCCGGCAGCGTGTCCCTGTGTACCCCCTGGAGCCCCGGTGCTGACCCAGGAGGAGATGGTTAGGTGCACTGTGCAGGAGAGGCACTCACACATACCTGTGGCTTTGCACTCAGAGCATGTCTCAAGCACCTTTCTTTAAGAGCCTGAAACACTTCAGTCTACATCAAGTAAACTTATTACCAAGTCTGATTTAACCTTAAGTGGTGTCATCGTTAACATGGCAAGCAGAAGAATTTTAATGACAAGAATCATTTTATTCTCTAGCTCCTCAGTGCTCTGAATGGATCCCAAATCCCCAAATGAGAGCAAAAAACCACCATATTCTCGGGGAAAAAGTCTTTTTAAGATCTAAAAGCAAACTACAGTATCTTTTTTGTTGCAATAAGAATTCTTTGATCTATTTTCTACCTTCTGGTTCCTTTTTTTTAAGAAGAAAATAAATTTCAGGGAAAAAAATCTCTACCATCAAATGTCAGTATTAAGCCATAAATCTGATCAGGAATTGTAGGTGCAAAACACCAGATTGGTATTCTGTGTCTTCCACCCAAGCAAAAACATTTATATTTTGTTAGAACAAAATACATGACAGTGGAATTTATGTTATGACTGTGTACAAATAAGCATGCCCAGAAAACAGTTGAAAGGAGAAAAAGACCTATATGAAATCTAATGGGCAAATTAGGAAATTGTAGTTACAGGAACTCAGTTACTACTTAGTGTTTATAGGGAAGCACAAAGAGAACATCAAAATGCCTGATCACATCCCATCTGTTACTACCTCTTGCTGGATAACATCTTGGCTGCCAAAAAAGCTATTTAAATTTACTGCTTTGCAGCTACTGATAAATATCACTTCTGCAAAGACCTAATACTAAATAAGGACTAGATCTGAGGATAAAGCTTACAAGCAGTTGTGTCAAAAAGATCCAAATTTTGTTTAGTGTAACACCTGTATCCTACAAGCCTGCAGTTTCTGACTCTCTGGCTGTGATATGTTTTTAATAGAGCACATAACTGTACAACAATCCTCAAAAGCTGGATCATGTCAACAACAGAAAGAAATAAAGCTAGAATGGGAAGAATGACATTAAAAAAAAAAAAAAAGAAAAGGTACTGGGAGGATGTGACGGAGAAGAGGAAGGCTACTATTCAACAATTTTGGAGGTGCTTTCTCCAGGCACTTTCCACATAGATCTGACAGGCACAGAATGGTGCCATGAAACTGCCTCCAGCGATGGAATATATTTTCCAGCACATCACAGCAGCTGCAATGGCATCAATTCTGCTTGCAATCCATGTCCAAACAGAAAAGTTCTCAGTGGTCCTATTTCAGCATATCTCAAGGACTAATTAAATCCTCATTACTATCTTCTAATTATTCCAGTGCTCTGGGATTTCACTGAGCAAGTCCCCAATGGTGCATTAGATGAAAAGGGTTAAATAACCTGTGTTGATTTTGAGACTCCAGATCTATTTCAGACCTTTAGCATATCATCAGCATTATCATGAATATTTAACTACGTACCGCTGTGAAAATTATAAGGAGAAAACAATTAAAGATTTTTTAAAAATTAATTCTGACCCATATACATTTGCACTAATAAATAAGGCTTCTTTAAGTATCCCCATTATGAGTGCGCTTCCTAGAGTAATAACATGAAGTCATTAACTGTTTCCATTAAACTCAATGGTTTTCAGGAGCTCCCAATTCACTATTTTAATGTAAGACTGAAACCTGACATGTACATATCCAACTGGAAAAGCATGAAAAAATATCACTTAAAAGTTAAGTTTTCCAAGCTTTTTCAAGATTAGGTAAGGACCCATTCAGTTCTGCAGGGGTAAAAGTGCCTATTTCATCATTATGGTGACACATATTCTCCCATTGGCATTTGCATAGGTGAGTATTCATATATGCAGACAGACATCACCCTTTGGTTACAAAAGTAAGAGTGGGAGTACAAAGCTGATGGCCAGGACAGGAGGCTGCTTTTCCACACTGACACTTCAGGAATCTGATTTAGGGGGTCAGTTTGGATATGCTGGGTTTCTATTTGTTCCATACAAATAACTTCTAATCCACTGAGCAGGCTACTAAACTCCTCCTCAAAAGAGCAGCTTCCGAGCCCCAAGTAGATGATATAAGTAGGTACAGCTGAATAGAAGGAACTCAAGTGACTGTGTACCTTAATTATTTGCTAAATGGTTATGACAGCTGTGGTACCACTGCTGCCCTACCTCTGGGGGCTGATGTAACTAAAGTTTTTTAAAATGCTTTGACTTCAATAAATACCAAAAATCAAAATCCTACTTTCAATCATAGTAAAGAAAAGTATGGAGTAGCTGGAACAAAAGAGCAAAACATGCATCCCTCTTTCCCCCAAAAGCACAGCGAATTTAAGCTTAATTAGTCATGACTACGTTTTCATGTGGTATCCCCAAGTAATGGTGATTGCTGGGATTCAGGAACAGTTAAATGCACAAGTAAGTGAGCAGGCATGGCTACTCCTGCTTCTCCAAGAGACTTCTGACCCCAGTCCTGCACCACCTGCTTCCTCTGTCTCCAGAGCTCTCCATTAGTGTGTATTGGACTTTACTTCAAGTCCTACTTTCAGAGACAGGGGGGCTGAGCCATTGGTTATGCACATAAAAGTATGTGCAATTTCTTCTTGCCTAGGTAGGCAATGTGTGGTAGAACTGAAACAGTTTCATCGATTGAGCACCAAACAACAGTGGCCAGTTACTGATCCTGGGACAAGAACAAAAGTGGGCTGCCTAGAATATCATGCTCCATTTACACTGACCCAGGTCCAAAGGTCCTACAGCTTGAGCAGGACATGAAAACTGCTCAAATTATTTTTAAAAACGTAAGTATTTTTATGCTTATTACAAAAAGTATGAAATAAGCTATATAAAAAGCAAGCTGAAGAGCACAAAAAAATCCAGTCCCCCAAGAAATTCTTATTACTATACATATGCATATATGTTACCAGTCCCCTCCTTCCACACACAGAACGTATATGTAAAAATATGCTCATTGCTTCATGCTGCACTGTATGATAGGGGATGTATAGTCTTAGGCAGGCAAACATAAAAATCCCAGCTGGGTGCTGAGTAACCATGGAAAGTAGGGTAAAATATAATCAAACACTTTCATACTAAAATAAATAAGTGTAAACTTAATGGTTCAAGGTATTGGCTTAGCATCCAGAAGTGCTACAGCTCAGACTCCACCTGTCAAGCAAGCTTCACAATATCCGGTAAATAACATCTTTTTCAAGTATTGAGAACAGAGGATTCTGCTCAGGAAACGATTAATAGTCTTTTGTTCATTCAATTTTCTCTTTAAACAAGGAAAGAAATATTATATGAAGTGCTAAACCAAACAACATTACCTTATCCTGTGGAGGGTCTCTGGGTTTTTTGTTTTCATTTTCTTTTTTTTTTTTTTCCCCTTTTCTTTTTTGAGGGAAAGTGTATCAGTAAGCCAAGAGTTTAAATTACTGTAACAGATGCCTATGGATCAGGTGTCCTTAGCAGCAACGATTTTCTGCTCAGGTTTTTATCAGTAAATGACAAGCACCTTCCCTTTGAGTCCCCATCGCTCCCCCTCTTTCCTTTCTTCAAGTTCAGTGGAAACCAGTTCAAGCAAGCAAAGGAATCAACTATATGTAACAGCCTTTTTAAAAGGTGAAGTTTTCCATTTCAAAGGAGCCTCTAATCAATGACAGGGTGCAAAAGGGAATGCACGCATGTTTATGTGCGTATAGCACAGACTTTAGAGAAGCTTTGGGGAACATGTTCTTCAAAATCAATATGATGCAGCCAGTTACAAATTTCATATCTGCTGCGTGAAACAAATGGACTTCTTGTACGAGCTGGGTCACAAGGATCACGCACATTACATCAGATTTTGCATATGAAGAGTGCAAAAACTGCAACATTCCCAAACACAGTTTCTCTAAGAACATAACCACAATTCTCTCTCACACACACACCCCCTCCATGAGAACGAACCCAACTAATCTGTAAATTTTATTTCTCTCACTGCTATTTGCTTGTCCGACTTCCCAGTTATGGCAGCTGTCTTTTCTGTTTTACTTTTCAATATCCCTCTGCCTCCTCTGATCATACAATGACCCCCATTTTTGTTCTACAGCAGCAAAGGAGAGGTTCGATCCTTCCAGCTCTGCTTAATTCATCCCCCAAAGCCGGGTGAGGAACACACACCACAGAAATAACTATTACTGGGCAGTGTTAATATTTTATGCCAAGACCCAGTCATGCCACGAAATGCACACATCTTTCTGAGATGTTTGGGTCTTTGAAGCATCAGTCTGATCCATTCCTGCTGCCTTGTGACATTCTACCTACTAAACATCATGGGTTTGTACTGGGCACAAATAAGGGTATCTTAAGCTATCTTATTTTTCACCAGACGTACATTATTCTAAAAAAAAAAAAAGTTTAGGAGAAATTAAGTCCCTGCACTAACAATTCTGTATAAAGAACAACTGAAAACAAAACAAACTAGTTGAGTGTGGAATTCTGTGTTTCATATTCTCATTAATCAGCATTCCTGAAGGAAGGAACATCCAACAGAGAAAACCAGCAAAAATCAAGACTCTCTCCTCTTCTTTTTGAGTCCCCTTAGTTTCTCCTGGATGCTATCCCAGAAATTTGTCATTCTGTGAGTTCAACTTGTTTCGCTGTGAGAAAACTTCTAGTATTTATGGTATCCCCATATGGTGCTACTTGGAATATTTCTGGTAGCAAGACATTTTAGGAGGGGCATTTCATAAATAACTCCATGTTTATTACAGTTATCATGTGTCTGTTTTGCAAGCTTCTCGCTGGCACACGTTAACCACTGCATGGACAGGATGCCCAGTTTTCATCAGTTGATGGTATGTATGGCCAGGCAACAAAGCTATGACAACTATCTTTCATGTGAGCTAGGGAGGAAGGAGGCAAAAGGAAAAGGGCCTAAAGTTTATAAATGGTAACACTAAGAAAAAAAAAACCAACCCACTTTGTTTATTTTTGGGAGCACTTACCAGGAAGCACCCTTTTTAGAACAGTGCTGTTGCCTACAAGGTTTTCCCTCGCAAGACTTCTAAATCTTTGAAACATTTCACCTTAACAGTTATTTTCCCTTTAAGGATATTTTTATTTCTAGAACTGGCTAGAGGACTAGCTACTGTGTCCATGGAAAGACATCAGAGATGAGAATTTTAAGAACAGTAGCAAAACTGCAGTGCTTGCAGCTAGTACTATTTCTATACATCTTAATTCCAAGAGAGACAACGAGAAGTTGAATTCTCTAAGATACGAATCAAGTATTTACAGCAAACTGCCTTTACACTCCGGGCATTCACTGTATTTTGAGAAAGCCTTGTTTCCAATTATATTTTGATAAAACCTGTCATTCAGTTGTTCTTTCCCCACAGAAAGACACACACACCCCCCAAGCCTTTTTATGATGAGGACTGTCATTATTTTCCTTGGAAAAGAAAAACACCAGGAAATCTCCCATTGCTCGTGTGTGACTTAAAACGAAGGTTGCATTTGGCACAAGCTAAAAAAGCCCCAACACCTAACAAACCTCGGTCCTGTGGCATTGGTGACTGGCTCAAGGCAGGGTGGGAGCTGGATTCTGACTGGCTGCCAGGAGGCTGCGGTGGCATCTGACTGCCTGTAACACACAGAGAAAAAAAAAAAAGGGAAAATAGACTTGCTTTTAACATTGCAAAGCACAAACCCAAGCCTTACCGCGTTCTTCAACCACCCAACAGCAAAGCGAGTACCAGCTGTGTATGGTAAACACCGAGCTCAACAGGTCTAGAGTTTTTCCAGGTTTTTTTTCCTTCTTTTTCCTTTTTTTCTTTTTAAAAACCCACGGAGAAAACGTGCATAAACGTATTTAGCAACAGGCACGGCCAAATGTTGGCTTTCGTACTGAGCGAGTTCCCCACCTCACTGACATGATCCAATTTATAGCTGCAAATCTTCTGACACGTATTTCTGTTGGAGAGTTTAACAAAATCCAAGTCTGCTGAACAATAGGGCTCATCCTGCCGAGCTCAAACTGGCCTCCAGCCAGGCAGACATGGACTGCTGCCAGCAATATTACCAACGAAAAATTCAGTCAATACAAAAAAATGACTAACAACAACAGTTTAGAAAGTATTTCAATGAATCAGTGGGTTTAATGTTATTTGAATGTCCACACAGAATATGGGAATAAAGATGACTATGTAGGTGCACGTGGTGAAACTGAAGCACATTTGAAAGAGATCAGGCAGAAAGGGTGTATCTTATTATTCAGATAAAGGCAAAGGGAAGATATTTGCTTATTAAAATATCCATCCAGAACAGACAGACCCGTTTTTATAGCCTTGTTCAAAAGACACCCACACAGAAGAAGGGCACCCACAGTGCTGTCTGCCAGGCTCGGGGCACAAAACCTTCCCTTTTGCTATTACTGCACGATAAAGCAGGTGCTGATTGTGTAGCTGTGAGTCCCTCCTCTGGGTCACCACTCAATGGCACATCAAGCCAGGAAGGTCCATGCTGCCATGACACCCCGATGGGCTCGTGCCCAAGAGCCAACCTGCCAGAGCCCCAGACTTGGATGTCCCCTGGGACTCCTCTCCACTGCTGGTCTCTTGACAGCCCAAGCATCTTGAAGACCACCTCAGGTTAGGCAGGAACATATACTTTAAGCATTTAGACTCCGTAGTGATGAGCGCGGTATAAATAGCAGCAGACATATTTACGCCCTTCATTCTCAGGAACTGCTCAGATTGTTTTCCATTTGAAGAAATGGAAAGAATTAAAAAAAAAAAAACAAACCCAACACAGGCAATAGATTTGTGCCTGCTGAGACTCATTTCCTCCTGCTCAGCAGCCGCCCCTCCACAGTGGCAGGAGCCAGAATGCTGTGGCCGGTCCTGGCGCCGGGAGCCTGGCTAACAGGGGGCTAGCAGGGGCTGCTCGCTCTTCAGAGCCGCGACAGGCCCCAAGTTGGGTGGGGGATGGCTAGAGAGCAGCCCTGAAGAGAAGGACTTGGGGGTGCTGGTGGATGAGAAGCTCAACATGAGCCGGCAATGTGGTCTGGCAGCCCAGAGAGCCAACTGCATCCTGGGCTGCATCAAGAGAAGAGTGCCAGCAAGTCATGGGAGGTGATTCTGCCCCTCTACTCTGTGCTCGTGAGACCCCACCTGGAGCACTGTGTCCAACTTTGGAGTCCTCACCACAGGAAAAAGGTGGATCTGTTGGAAAAGGTCCATCCACAAAGGGCCATAAAGATGATCAGATGATATGAGGACAGGCTGAGAGAGATGGGGTTGTTCAGCCTGGAGAAAAGAAGGCTCCGGGGGGACCTCATAGTAGCCTTCCAATATCTGAAGGGAGCTACAGGAGAGCTGGTGAGGGACTCTCTGTCAGGAAGTGCAGTGACAGGACAAGGGGTAATGGTTTTAAATTGGAAGAGGGGAGATTTAGATTAGATACCAGAAAGAAATTCTTTACAGTTAGGGTGGTGAGACCCTGGAATAGGTTGCCCAGGGAAGTTGTGGATGCCCCATCCCTGGAGGGGTTCAAGGCCAGACTGGATGGGGCTTTGAGCAACCTGCTCTAGTGGGAGGTGTCCCTGTCCATGGCCAGGGGCTTGGAATTCGATGATCCTAAAGGTCCCAACTCCAACCATTCTATGATATGCAGGAAAACAAACGTGTTTGCTCTGCCCCATACACTTCCCAGCCCCAAAGCAACTGGCTCTCGGAACCGTCTCTAAAGAAAGGCCAAATTGATAAAGAACAAAAAGAAAACCCATAAAATGTAGAGCATAACCACTGCCTAGCTATTCAGATGAGGTGCATTTGCACTAAAAAACATGACAGCCAGCATTACCGGGAGCAGCTGTGACAACTGTCTCAGAGATGCAAATGCTGGACCAGAGGCAGAATTGCTCCTCCAAAAGACCAAACATGCCACTCAGCGCCGGAGGCTTTGGGATCCACGGCCCATTCATGAACTCTGAGGCATATGACAATAATACTCTGGCTTATGTTTTGATGTCACTCAAGAGCGGGCTGCGGAGACGGTAAGTGCCTGCATTATAATGAACGCTTTCTGCTTGACAGGAAGGATTCAGTGACTCAAGATTGTAAACAAACAGCAATTCCATGTTAACACAGGGCATTGCCACTTCCACTGTGTACGCCCGAGGCACCGCTATCAGAATACTTCAAGTAGATCTGCATCATCGAAGATTTTTACAAATACCTGGGGAAAAAAGATAATAAAAGCAGGGGTAGTCCTGACTGCACCACCCAGCTCCCAGCGGGACACCCCTCCAGGTGGAGGCTCAGCAAACTTTGAGAGATATTAATAGTGCATGGAAGATTTATGCCTGACAACATAATTTTGAATGAGTTTATACAAGGTCTTTAATTTTTTTTACATCGATAATAACTTCAGTTATCTGGCAGGAGCCTTATCCTGCACAGGGAGATGTGCAAGCACGGACCGGGAGTCACAGCCTGGAACAGTGCGTGTACAACATCTACAGAAAAATCATTTTCATCTGCATCCTTAGGGAATACAGGCTCAGGAGCTTTTCAGATTCACTGAAATCATTAGCCTCTGCAAACATTAGCGCTATTTTATTATTTCACTTCTTAAAGTTTACTTCTGGTCCCTTTCTCTATTGAAAAAAAAAAAGTAAAGCAAAATTTTTATTTCACAACGGAAAACAATTTTGTAAACAAGCCCAATGCTCCGTGTATTCAAACAAGTACCCAACTTGCAAGAGAAGTGTCCATTATGCTAATTATCAATGGGTGCTACATACAAATTATCCAGGTGCTGGACATGAAAGTATCATGCCAAAATGCTTTCAGTCAAGCTGCCATTTTATCCTCAGAAGTGATCTGAAATGTAAAGAAGAGGTTAAGCACCCAAGTACCTTTGAAGACTTGAACTGAACTCTTAATTTGGGTATCTAACTCCTATTGATTGGGAGTTGATGACAGGACTTTAAAAAACCTTTGAAGATCCTGTCTGCCATGCTTTTTAAGTTTCGTTGTCATGAAAAGAAATGACCTTAAAGATTTTCCATTTCTTTCCTTTAAATGATATTAATCCTTCTCTCTTTCAACCACTACCGTTGCTGGGATTCTTGGAAGACACTTTAAATAATACATGAACAGACTTTTGTATTTTCCTTGGGAAGGAAAACCTCTACAAAAGAAAAACAACATCTTTACTTTTAAACGTAAATTCTACAGCTATTTAAGAGACGGAAATCCTTAACATATTTTTTTTCACTGACAGAGTACTGCCTCCTTTGACCCAATGACACACAAATGGAAGTGTAAGCAGGGATGGCCATTTCCCATGTTTTGTATATTATTGTTGCCACCCCAGCGATATACTCCACCTGCCCAAACTTATGCAAAGTAAACACTATGGATGTTTCACAGCATTTTTATTACACAGGATCACAGCAAATACAATAATGCACACGAAAAGGGCAGATGCTGCCACACTAATTCCTTCACCTATATGTAACAGAGAAGCAAAATGGTATTCAATTTATATAGCTACCTTGTATAATCAGTTGTTAGAACTACTAAAACCAGCAGCCTACCTAATATCATGTGCCTGCTATTTTTAAAAAAAGTCAGTTGAAGAGGTGAGAGAATTTAAAAATGCTTAATAGCACAGTGGTAAGATGGTTCTCTATTTTTAAAATTATATTAGAAATGCTTTTAGACATTCTGCATGAGATTTGAAAATCTATGCTTGAAATAGTCAGGACAGACTGCACTGCACCTTCGGAAAAGACGGTTTGAAAAAAGTACTAAATGGTGATTGCATTATGACTACTACAGCCATGAAATCTGCAGTTAAAGTGTAAAAAGTAAATTCCTTAGAGCCAACATAACAAGGAAGAGCAGACCTTTGATATCCTGCTGAGGAGGGGTCCTTACGATGAATTACGGCCCAAATTGGTAACGTTTTGAAACATGCTGAGGGCTCTCTGCTCCCCTCACTGTTAAGACATTGGGGATGCTCAGCAGCGGTACCCTGTATCAGGTGGGCAATGCCTCACAGAGCTGAGCCTGAACAATTGAATCAAGAAAGCGTTTCGGTGGTAACAGGTTCCCCCTGGGAAATTACTAGTTAAGGAGGGAAGGGGGGGTATCAGCACAGGAATGTTAAGAAGTATGAGGAACTGAAAAATGGGGGGGACTGATCACAGCCTGTGTTGAAAGGGGAACGTCGGGCTGGAGGAAAGTCAGAAGTTAAAGATCACATAGGTTGTCTTTGGGACAATTCTCAATTTAATTTTTCAAGTAAGAGCTAGGACTTGGATTAATGACATTGGCTGATTACAAAGTCGTCAATACTGAATGATCAAAATACTATCTGAAAAACTGGACCACCTTTTGGGCTGGAGTTACAAAAAAGCAAACATTTATATTCATAGACCTATACTCATAGGCCTTTCCTAACTGAAGAGCTCTAGGGTTATCACTTAGAAATGGGAAAAGAAAAGGAAGGAAAATCTGACCATACTAGTTGACCTACAGATGGTTACAACCTACAAACAGTTTTAACTAACCATTTGAAGTCACCCTGAATCAAACAAATTTATTATTAGGACGAATAAGGAGAATTGTATTCAGTAGAGGTGAGGAAACACAACGCCACTGCTGACGTGTCAGTGGTGAGCCTCCACACAGGAAAACCCAAAAAACCCTCATGCCAACTCAAATGGGAACTGAGAATGGCTACCAGCATGATCTGACGGGAGGCTGAAAGAGTATTATTTAGCATGGCAAAAACTAAAGCTGTGATTTCGTGACTTCTTTTTAAAAAATATATTTGCGGCTAAATACCAGGGAGGAGAAAGAGCACAATGTTTAGTAGGATAATCAAACCATTACTGGAATTTGAAACAACTTCCTTTTAGGAATAATGAGGTCCAGGAAACCTAGTGATTAAGATGAAATGTGATAAAATAATGGGATTATATCACAGAGTCGATGTGACAGTAAAAGCTCACAGACCGGAAGGGATATTCTAGGTCTCGGATCCCTACATCAGAAATGAAAGATCATAAATAGGCTTCTATATAGGATTGCTTTAAATGGGCTTTTCAGGAAATTGGAAGTGAGGTGCAAATGACCTCTAAGGAAAGAAATTTTTCTATGGGTAGCATAAAGGGAAACAGGTCATGTGGTTTGTGTTATCTCTTTCATCTTACAAAGCCTACGATCCCTTAAGAAGAAAGATTATTTTCTTCCTTAATTTACGCACTGTAACTAAGTTTCTGGTTGTATCACAGTATTTTTTAAATTACTTACTCACGGGAGTAAAAAGCAGGGGTTGCTTGCATATCCCCCCAGATTAAGACATGCAAAATATTAAAGCCTTCCTCATATCCACACACGAGCCTGAGCTCAGCTGATTGAAAAGGCTTTTGACACCAAGACCCTTTCAGACAGAGCAGCTGTGGCCCCCCTGAACCACTCTTGGCGGTGGTGGTGGGGATACGTCGAGTCAAGCAGGCTGGAACCAAGTCTCCTGGCTCTGCTCAGCACCAGCCTGCAGCTGTTAACCCCTTGCAGGGGGGTTATCACAGAATGGTTTGAGTCAGGACCTTAAAGATCATTGAGTTCCAACCCCCCTGCCATGGGCAGGGACACCTCCCACCAGACCAGGTTGCTCCAAGCCCCATCCAGCCTGGCCTTGAACATCTCCAGGGATGGGGCATCCACAGCTTCTCTGGGCAACCTGTTCCAGTGCAATTCAATACTAATATCAATTCGAATGCATCTGTCTGTGCATTTTGCTCCTCACAGTGTTGTACTACCTTCTCACATTTATTTGCTGCTCAGCTGCCCCGGAGCTGATACCTCCCCACCGCCCCCTCATCAGCCAGCAACGACAACCGGTAACAACTCGAAGTACATCAAAAAAAATCCCCAAAATAAAAAAAAACACCCAACCCATCACATTGCTATTTCAGCTCCCACCCCGCTTCTGCTGTGCTGTGATGGGGCAACCGGGTGTAACTCGTGGTACCACCACGGGGACGGCGGGGCAGCTCACGCCTACCGAGGCCGGGATGCACCGCCCGCCGGGCCCCAGCTCCCCCCGCTCTTCCTCCCGCCCCGCTCCTCCTCCTCCCCCCTACCCCCTCGCACCCCTCGGGGCACCTGTGTCCCCCCTCGGGAGGCCCCGAGCCCGGCGGAACTGTCCTGTTGCTTCCCCTCCCTGCCCGACGCGCCCAAAACCCGCCCCGGCCCCGCCAACCACCACCGCCAGGCCCCCGCCCCCGCCGCTCAGGACCGGGACCCGCACGGAGCCCGCCGCCGCGATAACGGGCGGGCTGGCGGCGCTGACAGGCCGGGCGGGAGCGCCCAGGGCGAGTGAGTGAGTGGGTGAGTGGGTGGGTGGTCGGGCGGCCCGCCACCTGCCGCCCCGTCCCCCTCTCCGCGGCCGCGGCCCGAGGGGAGGGGCCCCGGTCGAACGGAGCGACGCGACGCGGCCCTCCCCCGCCAGCGCGGAGCCGCCACCCTACCCCATCCAGAGGGCGGAGCGGCTCGGGGGGGGCCGCCGCCGTCGCGCTCAAGCGCCCGCCGGAAGCCCCACACGGCGGCGGGGGCGGAGCGGCGGAGGAAGAGGCGCGGCGGTGGCGGCGGAGGGCGGCCGCGGGGGCGGGGCCGCCAGCTGCGCGTGCCCGCGCCTCAGCGCGGGGCGGGGCGGCCGTTGCCGTTGGCGGGCTGAGGGAGGCGGCGGGAGAAGGGCCTCGGCGGGAGGAGCGGGCTCGCCCCGTTCTTTATTTTACTTGCAAAAAGTAAAAAAAAAGGGGGTGTGTTACCGTTTCTTTACTGTTTGCGGCTCAAGCCCCCTCTGGCTTGTGTGGTTTTACCTCAGGGGGCTGCCCGCTGGAAGCCCACCTGCCCTTTGGCAAGCCCCGGCCTGGTTTCCTCTTGGCTCTTTTTAGCTAAACCCTCTTTTTAACTCTCTAAATCTCACCCTAAGCCCCGGCCCAACCGGATCATGCCTTTCACGTGGTGCTTTGAGTCCCCGACGCGTCAGAAGGGCAGCCCTGATTTTAATTGATCCTAATGAGCGCTCGCTCCAGCGAGTTGTGGTGCCTCTTGGGTCCCCAAGCTGGCATATTGCTGAGGAAGTGTCATGTTTTGCTGCCGTATCCTCTAATTTGCTACGCATGCCCAAGCACTCGTGCCTTCTCTCCCAACCACTGTTTCCGAATCCAGCTCCTGCCATGACCAACAAAACCACCGTCCGTCCGTCTGTCCTCCTCCCGTCCCCGGTGGTGGATGCTCCACATTGAAGTGGTACCCGGGACCGTTCCGTTACAGACAGAAATAGTGGTGCTGGCTTGGACTAGGTGGTCAAAAACAGTCCTAAAAATCCTGAAAACGTTCAAAATGCTAGATATCTATGGTACTCTTTGTAGAAAACTTTAATATAAATTCTATATGTTTATACTAAAATCCAAATGTAGAGATCTGTAATTTAGGATAGAGTGCTTCTCTGCTGCTAACCGTGGTGGCAGACAAGCCGCTACACAACCCTGCTTTCCACAAGTAGATGTGCCAGGGTGACTGGTTTATAGGTGATTCCTATACCTGCGTGCACATGTGTATACACATACAGTAATACACACACGCACACACCTATTTTATGCACGTAAGATGCCGCTGTACCATTTTAAAACACTGGTTTAAGCCCCAACTTTCAAGGCATTTCTTCTACAGAGCAGGAATGTAGGCTCGCCAGGTCTCCCCGAGTATAGTGGGGCTTTCTGCATCATTTAGCCTCACTACAGATGGGTGGTAGCTTATCAAGTGCTTATCAAGGTGCTATTCAATACTCAGCTTCCCAGGCAGTGGCCACTTAAAAATTTGAATTCATAATACCCAAAAAATTTAAAATAAATCCGAAATAAGATTGTGAATGAGTCTGATGAGTCAGAAAATTACTTAGACATGAAGCTGAGGTTTTGGTTATTTTGTTTTATTATTTTCTTTTTGGGTTTTGTAAGTATCATGCTATGCCCCATTTCTGCTCAATTAAGAAAAGAGGAATGCTTTGAAAGTACAATTTACCTAACCCGCTTAAGACTTCTGCTTTAGCATGAAATATATTACCTAGGAACAGGAATCTAGCCATTTCTGTTTATTGGCTACAAAGGAAAGCATGCAACTGGTCCAGATATTGAATTGAGTTCTGTGTTAGTGCAGACGATAGAAGGGTAAGAAAAGTTTTTCTCTCCATTCACAAATGCTGGAATTATCACAAAAATTTAGCTTTGTAAAGGTTGAGTGTTTGATCTAGTCTTCTAGGGGCATTCCATAACCCCTGGGGAGACGTGGCTGCCTCCAGGTGATCCATCCTGTCTATCTCATTCACTCCTATGACAGGTGCCTCAGTGACCCAGGTGATACCACTATTTGGAGGTGCAGTTCTCTCTTCTTAGTGTAGATCATCCCCAAGCTTTCAAATAGCATACACATGCTATTGTTGAAGGCATCCTTGCCAGGCTAGAAAAATTACAGAACCAGCTTCATCGTTATTCTCAGAGGTTGTCCAACAGCAGGTCGCATTTTAAACCTACGGGGAGACGCTAGTATTTATTGAAGGGGACAGAGGACATTGGGTGACAGTGTCCTTTTCGTCTAGGCGGCTGTCTCAAATCCAAGCTGTGTGCATTCAAGGTGTGCTCCAAATTACTGTCAAATCATCGTTCCACAGCCTTTGTAAAAATCAATTGATGATCTGTGTTTATTCAACAGTTATCAAAACCTGGAGCTGGCAGATAATTTTCCACATAGACCCTTTATACCTATTTCTACATACACACCCACAATAAAGCTAAGGGTAGAATAGTTCCAGAAAGGGTCCTCTGTGTTGGAATGAAATACACCAGTACAACAGTACAAGAAACCTTCAGTTTGTAAAATAACAGTGAGACTTATCTTCTGTGTGTTAATCAAACCTTGTAACCACCAAATTGATGTCTTACCAGCATCCTGCTTCTCCTTCAGCTTTTGCTCATTATGATACGTGGTGCTATGGCTTGCTCATTAGAGGAAAATCTTCCTGAAGTCAGTAGGAATATTGTTACTTCAAAACTAGGTATAAGGAACAGGATACCATATAACTGGCATGGTTAAATGTGGTTACGTTATGTCTGTGTCTATACCAAAAGCACGTCAGGAAATTATATGGCTAGTGACATTTCAGTTACTTTTGGCTCCGAAGACATGTGTCTGAGTCTTGGATCCATGGTCAGGTACTTTAACTCACTTGTCACCACAAATCGCCATTGTGATGACTGACAAAAATGTCCAGAGGGAAAGTTTCCATAGAAAGAGGGAAAGATCTCATCATATAAGCTGTTGTGGCTGGTGTGGCCTAACCTCCAAGGCTCTGTTATGTTCTGCACTCTTAGAAGATGTCCAGATCCACTTTTCCAGACAAGGTGGTTGTTGACAAAGCACATAGAGCAAAGTGGCTTTTAGTGGGAATGAAGAATTTGCTGATTAAGCAATGAAACTTACCTGTAGGCAACAGTGCCTCCTGCAAAAAGGGTAACACTTTAGTTAAGTTTGCAGAAAAAAAAGAGAGGCCTGTGTTGATATTTCTAACATATCAGTTGAGAAAACTTTTTTTTTGTTGTTAAATAAACAAATCATGCAAAAAACTACCTGGCTTCCAAGTCACCAGTTCCTGCTCCCAGCAGGAAACTGATCTGAATTTTGTTATCACTTTGCGAAGCTTTGTATTTCTGCATGTTAAATTGAACCCCCCAAAATAACGGCATCTTTTTAATCGGTGAATTATTTTTAATACAACAAACTTGGCCGAGTGTTAACTGCAAGGCAGCGCTGAATGCGTGCGCACACCACCATTGCCGTTGGTGTGAGTTGTTCTCTCTGGTTTCCTCTGCATCCCAGGATATTAACCCAGCGTGGGAAACACCTCGCTGCCTCCTGGACCGGCATTACTGCTTTTTGATATGTGAAATTACATATATTCTTTGAAGCGGAAGAGGAAGTTTACTAAGTCAATGAAACTCCTCACTGAGTAAATTTAAACACGTTTGTAGGTGTTTCCATGAGCCAGGCCTAACAAGTTATTTGTTCCTGTGTCAGGTCGAACTCAGTATTTTCAGGGGACATTTTTTTATTCCTTTTTTCAATGTAGGCATATTTTGCGTAGCATCCTCTCTCTCCTGTGCTCCGTGAAAACGGCATGTTGCATAGGCAGTCATATTTGCTGCATTTCATCTTTCTTTTCCTGTATTTTTATTAAAATAGAAGGATGTGCTAGCATACAGGTATGTGTTTAAATTTTATGCACGATTAAACTACTGCAGTATTTCATCTGTGTCTCTCCTCCTTGGTAGAACACACAGAATTTAGGCTGTGGACTCACTGGGGCAAGGGCAATGTGTTGCTACGTCTCCTGTGAAGTACCTAGTATTACATTATCAAATTAGAGAACAATAACAATTTCAGCATTTAAATGGCTGAGCGCTGCCCTTGCTGTGGACGCGTTCCGCATGATATGTTATTAAGCTTTAAGGAAAAAGCATAAAGAATGAGAAAATCCCAATTTATCAAAATATTGTATCACCTGGACATATCATGGTTAAAAATCTTTCCTCTCTCCTTTTTGTCTTCCTGCAGAAATATGAGCAATAATCCTCAAACCTGGAAAGGATGTGCTGACTAAAGTCTTTGTGAGGTTTTTAATGAGGATTAGGGAATCTGAGATAGTATAATCTACTGTATACAAGGAGGTTGTTGTGCAAGAATCTTCAGACAAGTTTTAAATCAGAATCCTTTGTCAGCAGCAGTAGGATCCAGTAAGGATAATATGCTAATTTTAACCAGCAATAGGCTTCATATAGGGATCTAAAGAGACAGAGATAGATACAATCTTATTAAGCTTTTGTGTTGACACTGCACAGCTTGTTACTGCATTCAATTGAAATTTAAGAGGGGGAATGTGAAACCTGTATAACATTTTAGCAAGATATACAGTAACATTGAAACCTGAATAACAATTGAAGGAAGAAGTAAGACATTCCCTTAGCCCTTGGGCTACCGCCATTTTTCTGTTCCAGCAGACAAGTAAATGCTCTAGGTGTCTATGCCATAAAAACTTTCCCAGAGGCAATTCTGGCAAAGCACCTACCTTCTTCAAACCGGACCCGTTGCTTTAACCTTCTGAAGGTCAGATTTCTAAAGCTCCGTGCTTCTGGTGCACTGTCGGCTGCTTCTAGTCTCTAGGCTTTCCTTGCAGCCTGCTAGGAGTGCAGGAGAGTATCAGAGGCAGCAGGCATGTATGCTCCAGGAACGGGGACAATTGATTCCTTCTTCATAACTAGAGAGCTGCAAGGTCTTATTGTCATTTCATGGAAGTTCTAATAGTGTGACTGTTTTATCAGGTTTATGATGTTGACTGGTAGTAACTGTTAATGATCAAATCTTCTTTATCATGCTAGTACTTTTACTTTAGAAATATATCAGTCATTTCATATTTTCTTGCATGATGGCAGTATGAACTGACTGTCGGCAAGGAGCGGGTGATGGTAGTTTTGAGACAGATGTGTATAATGTCCACACTGGGTGGGTTTTAGCAGAAAAAAAACAAAGGAATAGATACGGCTGCAGTGCAGTACGTCAGTGTTTGCAGATCTGAGCCATATTGATTTCAATAGAGATGTGTCATTTAGCCTCACAAAAAGACATTGTTAGGCTCTCATCAAGCATCACATAGCTATTTAAAACCCTTTATAATATGTTCATATGACCAGAGATATTTTTGTAGGTCACTTGTGTTTTATGGCTACAAAGCTGCCTGTGGCTTATCCACTGCTGCCACATTTCACAATGGCACGATCAGTCAATTCAGAGTTCAGCAAACCTGAAGATGCTAAACATTAAGATGATGCCACCCAAGGGTTAGAAACCAGGAGAACTATGAGAAGTACCATGAAGTTCATATTGCTGTTCCAATCAGATCGATATGAGCATCCTTACCAATGCCAATGAATAGAGAAGTTGGAGGTGATGCTTTGTGAGTGATGTCTTAAACTTCCAAAGTGATGGATCAGAGGTGCAAATTTTTTCTTTCACAAATAGCATGTCCATCCACTGCATGCAGAAAAGCTGCTTTCAGCCATGTAAATATGCCAGCAGTAAAACCACATGCTTATGTAGTGCCCATCTCCACTGATCTTTAGCAGTGCACAAATGTGTACATGCTCTAAAAAGCCATGGGAAATCTACCATAACTTGGGCTGTTAATGACCTAATGACCTCTTGGTTAACCTAATGAGTCCTCTTCAGCAGGTAAGGGCACAAAAAAGAAACCTATCTTCTCAAAGAGATAAGGTCTATTCATCAGCAGAAGTTCAGTCCTCCCAGAGTTGAGGATAAATGACTTCAGGTCATCCAACTGAGTCCAACATTCAAGCATGTTTCCAGAAAGTAGAGCAAACAAGGAGAATGGATTGAAAAAGAGAACTTATTTCTAGGGTGGGTGCTTAAAACTGGCAAGAAGTCTAGTTGTGTTCTTTCTGCTTTTTGTTTCCAGCAGATAATGTGTAAGAAAAGACAGTGTCACTTCCCTAAATATATAAGCTTTTAGCAGACAATTTCAGGACAGACTTAATGAGCTTCAGCTTCTAACTAGAAGCTTGTACCCACCTTCCTTTCCCTGTGATACCAACAGCAAAAAGTTGTACTTCTTGTGTGTGCACAATATGCAGGAGTACATGCATATACACATGCACACACTGACACCGTTTCAGAAGGTGCTTTTGATCTCCTTAATTTGTGAAAGTCCCATAGGTATGGATACAGTGCAAATACAAAATAGCACAGCCAGATTCTGACCCAAGCAGTCTCCATTTAGGGATAAATTTGCTACAGCAATAGAAACAACTGGACTAAGTCTCTTCTGAAGCATGCACGGACATTTTGGCATTCAAACAATCAGAATGATCTGGCTTTTATTCATTCTTGCCTACTAATTATACTGGAATTTTCTACCTTAGTGAGCTGAATGCTCTATTTCTGACAACTAGTCAGAAACAAGCAAGCTTTTAGTTACAAGTAGTTCTCCAACCCTTGGGTCTTAGTTTATTTAGGTGGCTCCCTTCTAGTTTGCATGGTTTAGCTTTTGAAATGACCACATTTTCTTGCAGGAATTTGGCTGGTTTGCATAGTTGATGGATTACCTTTGTAATCTGGGTAATATTTAGAGAGAGGGCGGATAGGCAGCAATAGCAAGCAACATAGTGTCATCCCAGTACGCAGAGAAATCATGATGAATGGGACATCCACATATAAGTTCTCTGTGCAGCATTGCCAGGGAGAAATACAGGGAAGTGTGAGTAAATGCGAGCTGATCCCAAACAAGAAAAAAACTAGGCATCCTTTTAAAATAATCCCTTTTCCACATCCACACATCATTATCACTTTGGAAAGTGGACTCATAGCATAATGGGAGGTGATGGCTCCTAGCTATGAAATCACCAACGCTGTCAAACTTTAAAGACACAGATGTGTTCAGACTGAGTTAAGTATGATGGAGTCACATACTGTTAAACCTGCATGGTCTGTGATTTTATCAGCTGTGGATTGATTCCCTGTGCGTTAATGAAGACCTATGTATAGTCGTCTTGATTAACTTAAGGCTTAGACCTTGTTACTTTAGCACTAAACAAGATTTAGGTTTTTGAGCTGTTGCATCTGATACCTCAATTATTCATCCTGGGAATTAATGTACAATTAGCATGAATTCCTGCTCACATGGAAATAGATGGAATTATACTAATTTGGATGCAGTTGCTGAAAGAATTCTGAATAATGAAAAGACTGCTATTAATATCTCGGTATTGGACACAGATCAGACTGTGTAAGGAACATTTTTTTAATGTAGAAATGTTTTCATAGTTTGTTTTATTTGTTCCATTCTCCCTTCAGTTTCAGGCTATTCAGCATATCTGCCAGTGACTTCACATAACTATGACTGTTAAATGTTTTTTTACTACAAATATATATAAAATTTTTGGCCTACTTCTGTACTGATTTGTACACTTCTGAATGAGGGTAACTCCTTTGATGTGACTGGAATTACCCCATTGTATAGTCACTTGAGGAAGATCCTAGGTAGGTCAGTTCTTCCTGGAGCTTTTTCCTCCAACATAACATGCCTGAGATTTGCCAATGAGTTGCTGGTACTATAATTAATAGGTTCATCAAAAAAATTAAAAAGTTAACAGTGTACAGTTGCTAAGAACACCAGAATATGGAATATGTTTTTCATGGCAGAGCAATTTCATTCTTAGCTTTTAAATATAGCAATTTCACTAGAAGAGCAGTGTTTGGTTTGAATCTTTTTTCTTTTTTTTTTTTTTTTCTTTTTAAATCCATTGATTTATCTGCGTTCTGGCACCAAAAGCTTTCCTTACTGTTTGGAGGGCATAGCTAGGGATCATCAGTCCAAGCCTGAAGCTGCAGTGACATCTGCAGCTCCCACACAGACTAAGGAGGCTTGGAATGCACAGAAAACTGCTTATGTGCATGCAGCCCACTCACCTCCATGCAGGGGACACCAAGTTACTTAGAATAACTGGCAAAATGAAATTTTTGTTGCTTCTGTTATCTTCCAGTATGCATTAAGGAAAGATCTTCAGCGTTGCTAGATTTTTCCCTCTCCTGTTTACTATAACCCTTTAGATTGAGTGTTGCCCTGGCCCTGTCTTCCTGATGATCACTTATTCTGGGCACATAGTTAGTCCTGAAGGTGGCATTGTTATTGACTGAACATACTAACTGCTTGAGAAAATGTTGATTACTTCACATTCCTGAAAATTAATCCTGAAACCTTCCTGAACTATATTAATCAACTCCTTTAACTTTTTCTCCAGTGGAGAAGGTGGAGGCCAGCAATGTCATGGAAGAGCAGGTGCTCTTCCCTGCCTCATTAGCACCTTGCCTTCTTCCGTTGCGAAATCCTCAAAACCAAAAATGCTATTTATAGCTTTTCCAAAGCTCTGGTGGCCTGTCCCATCTCTGCAGTGAACCATTTGTCTGCTTCTTCCACCGTGTTAAATCAGCCCTTTGTGGCAGCACCCTCAAGACCTGCAGAAACAGCAGCTCTGGAACAATGTGGCAGGTCTGAGGAGATTGATGTCAGCCAGAATGGTGGACCAACGGGAGCATTTAAACACACCAGCTTCTGAGAGACTGAGGAAGAAATTGGGAGCATGAGGATGATAAAAGAGGAATATGGGGGCATAGGAGGGAGGAGAAACAGAGGCTCCCATAAATAAGAGCTGGTCAGATCCCAAGACAGAAGGGTAATCTCAAAACGCCTATAAAGAGGATGCTGGTGACTAATTACTTTTCAGTTTTTATATGTGTATTCTGACTACATTAGGAATGGAATGGAAGAGGGCAATTAGATCTAATAATAGAAGCCATGTTAGAAAAAAATGGGAATGTTTTCTTCTCCATATTTGCAATAATTACTTCTGATATCTTTGTATGATGACAAAACCAAATACTGCTGTTGGATTATTTTGTGATCAGCAAGAATGTTTTCAGTCCTCTGTCTGCAAGGTATGTATATCTCACCAGATGTCCTTGTGGTTCCAGGCTATCTGTGGAGGATTATTCCTTCCCTATGCAAGGCAGCACAGCCCGACTGGCCAAGGATATTACTCTGAAGTGCCAGTCTGACCTGCCTCCACACACTGGATACTAGAATTAAGAGTCATTATTTCAGACTGGAACGGAAAATCCTTTATTTCTGATGACAGTGGTGATAGCTACCATGACACAAAGTGCTTTTTTATGGTGTTAACAGGCAGGGACCTTTAAATGTTGATAGCAGAGGTATGCAGTGCAAGTAAAATGCTGTGGTGATCGGTTTTCAGCCTGTAGGAAATGTCTCTGTGTGTAGACGTGGTGTGCAGCAATAGCTCTGCACAGAAGTGGAAATCAGATGCTCTAGGTAGTAACACCGTGGTCTGCTGCAGCCAGACGAGTGACCTTAAATATCTATCACCTATCTATGTGTGCAGATGCTCTCCCGTCACAAAGGAGGATTAATGATGCTACTTCACAGAGCTAATGAGAAAATGAATCAGTTAATGTTTGAATCGCAAGAGCCATAAAGCATTATATAGACACTGTTTGGTTTTAATTCCCCCCTCTATCATGCTAGTTAATAGACAGTATTATTCATATTCATACTATTATTAAAATCACATTACATTTCCCAGATAACCCAAAACATCTTTCCAATACTCTTTTCCTAGCTTCTTTTCCACTTGGTATTTCTCTGGCAGGTACCTGGATTGCAGAATCTCAGCTCAACAGCATGCATAGCTTAGATGCTATAAGAAAGTGGGATCGTTCTCCGCTCCCTTCCCTGAAAGTCATCGTCAAAGAGCTTTATTCTCTTTTACAACACCTAACGATCTCTCGTTTTAACTCAGCTTCAGGATCTCATTCTTGAGAACCAGTTTATTCTTCTGGATTAAAAAAGTTTAAAGGATCTGACTCAGGGTTTGTCCTTCTGCTTCTATAAAGCTGAGAGAGATCATCCTCAAACAATCAAAGTCTACACTCGCGTTTGGGTGAGAGCATGAATGCTTTTTCCATCTGGTCCTTGCACCAACTAACAGAGGTGAAAAGACATCATCACCAAATGATGCGAAGCATCATTCAATCACACATAATTTCTTTCTTGCTCAACACCAGAGGATATATGATTTTGTAAATATTTATACAGGATCTTAGAGACACCAATATAATAATAGGTTCGTGTTCAATAATGACAGATCCCCAACACAAAATCCTGTACTTGTTAAAATGAAAGGCAGCAACAAATACACATTCCTGATACAAATAAGAATTCCCATTTGTGTTTTATTTTGCTTCTCTCAGCAACAAATACACACTGCTGATACAAATAAGAATTCCCATTTGTGTTCTGTTTTGCTGCTTTTTTGTTTAAATTTTTTTTCAGTAATATTTCTGGTTATCAAACCCATTCATTACTCAAAGAAATCAGGGTATATCCTGTCCAAATGCAAGCATAAATATCCTAGGGATGTAGTTTGAGGATGAGGCAGACCCAGATAAGATCTCTCACACTATTGTATTTCCTTTAGGAAAAAAAAAATCACTTTTATTTCCCTCTGCTGTATGTTACTTAGCTTTCCCAATGTGAGATGCTTCCTTGGTGCAACTAAGCCAGCAGTTCGTTTGAAGCCTCCCTTAAAAAATGTCTTTCTACACTACTGTGAGTCTTTCCAGTCCACCCAGTTAGAGTTTCTTTTTGCTGGTAACTTTCCATCTAGATTCAGAACAAGCTGAAAAAACCAATTCTCACTCTTCCAAGGGTTAAATTTCTGCTAACAAATATGGACTTTTTGATATGAAAACCATTATTGTTTGATATGTCAAATAAAACATTTGTCAATCAAAAGTCTTTAAGCACTGGGCTATGTGACATTTACTCTTTTATAAACCAACAAAGTCCCTGGTGGCATGCCTTTCTTCCTCTCATTTAAATAGTGGTAGGAGAACAAATCACACTTTAGGGCAAGTTGATAACTGCCAGTCACGATTCCTGCCTTGTTTACTATAATGAGGAGGGTAATAAATGCATCTGACCATTTCAGCTGGCATTTGCATAGATGAATGATTTGTCCAGTCAGTCGCTCTCTAGTGATTTGGGCCTTTTTGTCAGCACAAAGAGCATTCAGTCTCCCTGGAATTTACAGCAGCCAAGCTCTCATTAGCAAACATCCTTTACCATGAATGATTCAAATAATTACCACTGAAATAATAAACTGTTTCACAAAAACATTTTATTTGATGGCTCAAAACATCAACTTTTCTGAATTGTTGACATTCAAATAAGCCAGAGAGCTTTATTGTTGAGCAACAATGATCCCCTTGTAAAAGGGTGGGCATTGTTTTACCTCCAGCAGACCTTTAAACTTGGCCAGATATCAAATGTGTCCCTCAAACAGCTAGCCAACGTGCTGGGTAATCAGAGGGCACGTACCAGATGGAGCTATGGTAAAACTGTATGTTCAGGCTCCCGACTAATTTTCACGAGATTTACTTAGGATATTGCGAGCGTAAAATTCCAGACTAATTAGCAGCAAGTTATCTATTTGCATCTACAGGAGTTATATAATTATTAAATGCTTCTGCTTACACTGAGCTCTCAGTTCTGAGTTCTCTTCTGTAATGATATTCTATGTGTATAATTAAGTGTTATTTGATATAGTTTTGGAGTTCAATCAAATGAGCAAGCAACAATTATATCCCATTATGATCTTCTCTAGAGCCTGGCAATAGGAATGATGTCACCACATTTCCAAACCCATAGCATGCGGCAAAAAGGAATTTCCTGCTATCATTCTCCTTTACCCTTTCTACCATGCGTAATTAGAAGAGTTTTATTAGTTAATTTAAAGTAGTGCTATTTACTGTGGGTGTTCATAGGCTGCAGGAATGTATTCAATTTTCATTGCAGCATTGTTTGTATGGGTATGTGTGTGGAATTATTATCTTAATATCAACCAAACAGGATTCAATTGCACATTTTATGCTTCTCTTAACTGCAAGGAAATAAAACACAACAACAGAAGGGGGGAATATTTCACTCATTGCAACATATTCCTCATTGCATGATTTCACTTTCACATTAAGGTAGGGCAGGTAACAATAATCTCAAACATCCTAATGCCTGAGACCTTGATGTTCAGAAATAGAATAACTGAGCCCTGATTTTCATTTACAGACCCTTTATATCCCTCTGGCAAGATAAATTTCTTCTGCTGCCAAGGAGAGGTAGAGAGCTCTTAAAATATGTGAAAGGCAAGCCAGTAAAATTAAATACATTAAAACACATGACTGTTATTTGCAAGCTATAAAATGTACTCCTTAAAATATAATGTCTGATAATTGTTTGAGCCAGGAAGGCAAATATTTAGAACCCAACTTTTCATACTTAGGTATTTGCAATAGGAGGCACAAATTCTGACTCATTTTTATTCACCCAAGGATAATTGCCCATTATAACATCCAAATTTGGGACTATATATTTATTTAAGCACCAAGTTTTGTGGGCTGAATTCAAGTGAATAAAGTTACTTAGATAAATTGTACAGCATCTTTAAGCTTTCCAAGTTTGTCCATGGCCATTTCTTTTTCACCCAGCCAAGATCATTCAAGTCCAGTTTATTACAGTGATATTTTTTATTTCCTCCTGCTTTATTCTCTAATCTGCAGTCCGTACCTAGATGAAATAGACGATTTCTCATTTTCCTTTTTGGCTTCTTAAGTAAAATGACAGAAGGAAATTAAGAAATCCCTTAATTTGACTTTTTTTAAAAAAAATTCTAGTCCAATTTGGTACTGATAGAGCTATGGAACAAAAAGAATTGGCTGGAGCCATGTAGAGATGACAAATTGCAAAGAATATTTTCTACATATCCTGGAAGTTCCATGTTTGATAGGCCGAGAGGAGCTTGCTATCTTCTTGCAATGAAGAATAATGAAAGCTCAGTTAAAAGAAATACTGCATTCCAGAGCAGTCTATTTTACCCATCAGAATGAAGAGAACATGCACACTAACATTATTCATAACTTTTAGAGTTTAATTCTATTTTAAGTCATATTTTAGTGAAGCAGCAATGATACACAGCCTGTAGTTTTATCACAAGAAGATATCAAATCATTCTGTGTCCCGTATAAAAGAGGTTGTTCTGAAGATGCAAAGTGTTACAGGACAAACTATCCAACCAAGTCTCTTACATGACTTCTTAAACAGAAAAAATATCAATATATATTAAGCAATTTCCTATCCTTTTAATTCACTGGGGAAATTCATCTTGAAAATTATACAGTATGATCACTTCTAGTTATTATGGCAAAAGTAAATATTTCATTAGAATTACCACACATGATAAAATCCCCAGTTTCAGGCAAACACACCAGTTCATTTTCGGTGATATGCAGAGTAAGTTGTGAGTTCGTTTTGAAGCACATACTTTATGCTGCGGTAAATACTTGAAGGACTTCTTAAGATATAAACCATTGCACAGAAAGCAAAGAATTTCCAGGTAATGCAAATTTAGAGTTATGTTCCAAGTAGTCCACTGTATTACATCTTACTCTCTGCCTGGCTATTTGTACTGGATGTTCATATTTTTATCAGTGTGGTCTTTTCCTGAACATCCTGGTCCTTCTCTAGCAGTATTAATTAGAAACCGTCAGAGTTATGAATGCACCAAGTAGATTAGGTGACTCTCAGTTTTGTGAGACCATTGTCTACTTGACCTCTTTGGCAAAGCTTCCATTGAAGAACTGAGGGAAAAGAGGAGACAGTTCTCATAAGAAGCAAACTCCTCTTTCAGGATGGATGCTTTCACAAATGATCTGTTTGTAACCAGAGGCAAATGCTCAGCTTGCCACCTTCAAATAAAGCATCAGGGTCTTATGACCTGGGCAACAATAGGATTCAAAAAAACCTGCTTTCTTTTCCTCTGTGGGTAAGTCACAAGTGACCATTTATGAAGCCTGTCCTCAAATCTCATGAGTCTCAAGTCTGTGTTCCTTGTGAATGCAGATTTACTGTTTAAGAGCTAAAAAAAGCTCAACAAGCCCTGAAAAATAAATAAATCCCAGCTACTGAATTCCCTTGTAAGTCATGTCCTCTGAAAAGCTTTGTCTGACTCCTCCAGAGGTGAGTCATTTACCCTGAAATCTTTTTGTCAGTGAGCCAGATACGGGTCCCTGCCTTCTTTTATATTCCTCCTGCAGACTAAAAAGTCTATAGTGATCTCTGGCAACTTCTCACGTGCAAAAAAGTGTAAATCACCCCCATTGCTATGCCTCTACCACAGGGCAGGTGCCCTCAGGGGCCTTGTTGGAGACCATCTTAGCTGTCTTGTTTCCGTGAGGTTCAGGCTTTGGTTGGATGCTAAGCCAACTCAGGACCTAGGAAGAACTCTCTGGTGCTGCAGTCTCAACATTTCCTACATTTATACTGCTCTTATGCCTGTGCCATATAGTCTCCGATGAACAAATGGAGCCAAGAGAGGGAGATGGTGGCCCATGATTGGGACAAAATGTATTTAATGTGCAAAGTCTCCAAAGTCTTCCTGGCACAGACCATAACTAGTGTGCAAGGTTGTCAAACCACAACAGCTACAGATGGTGGGGAGTGGAAGAGCCCCTGTTGCCCATAGAAGAACTAGAATTAAGAAGGTCACAAAATCAGAATTTTTGTGGTTTGGTTTTTTTTTCTTTCCAGTCAAGCACCCAATACTTTCTAATCAGCTTCTAGAGCTTTTAACCTGACTCTAAAGTCAGAGCAGTACTGGAAAATAGAAAGGGAGCCATGTAAAAGTGTAACATTGAGATACTAAGCCTTAACAGCACAAAACCTGATCTCTATGAGCTAAGAATGTAGCCTATTAACCCTGCAGAGTCCTTCAGCCTCAGAAACTGCCTCCAGGGGGTCCTCCCTGTCCAGCAGCAAAGTTATAGGAGCAGTTGTGCCAAAGTTGCAGGTGCTGTACAGCTGCACTAGCCACTGTACAGCTGCACTAGCCACTGTGCAGTGGTGGGAGCGATGCTCTGGCAGCACAGTTAGAACTTCTCCTTCTCTCCCATCTGCCCTCCCTCCAGGAGAGCAGCTGCTGGTGGATTTCCTCTTGAAACCTTTCCTTCCCCCCATCAAGCACTTACACTGCCACCTCCATAACTTCAGCCTCCTTTTGCAGGAGACAGTAAGGAGTTAAGCTCCCACTCTACTAGATGAAGCTGTACAAAAAGGATGTGACTCCCACGTATCCCAAATTTTCAGATGCCGGGCATATTTTCCTGAATGAAAGCCCTGTTGGTATTTTTCACTGTAGGGAAAAACGCACTTCAGAAGAATGAAAATCAACAAAGAGATTACAGATAGCAAATATAACACTGCACATATTATAAGGGACAAGTACAGTAAACATAGATGGCTAATTAAGGAAATTACTGAGAATGTCTTGAAACAGGATTACTATATACATTTCTGATGAGCCATCCTTTAAAGGCATTGCATTCAGGAAGAGTAATGGAAAATCATGTTCTTTCTTAACAGAACTTCTTTATCAAAAAGCTAGCTTTGTTTTTATTATTTGCTAAGCTTACAGTAGTGCTTAGGGTTTCCAGCTCTTCATCTAACTGCTTAAAAAACATTGTTAAAGACAGATGCTGACTCAGATTTCTCAGAGAGGAAAGCAGAAGGAGATACCCCTTCCAGCTCTCTCCAGATCATCCAAATGACACCTGGATCTCCTCCAGGCCAAATGGTGTCTCTGTAGGTTTTAGATGAAATCATGACTTCCTCCATGTATTTCTTCCATTCGAATTGTGGGAATAAAATGAAACTTGCCCTGCAACCTACCCATTTTTACAGAACGGAGGGCTTAGTGTTGCATGTCCTGGAGTGTGATGTGAGGGTGTAAAGTGCTGGAAAATGGTGTCAGGCAGGAGGAGCCAGACCTAATGCAATTTCCTCCATATGGCTTCTCAGGAACAGACCCAGGAGTTAATTCAATATGGAAGGAACCTGTCCCTTGTCTGTGAATGAGGTGTTCATGGTGATCCAAATCAAAGCCAGGAGTGGGAAAGCAATTAGCAGGGTGCATAACTGAGGCCCACAGGGAAAACTTCTTCTTTGGACCCCATTCATTTAGTAATACAGACAGACTCCTATAGACCTGCCAGAAGTTGCTGGGGTGGCACAGAAACTGTAGCTGCATGCCCTGAATCTCAGCCCTGTTACTCAGCCACTGGATAATCTCTTTCTCACTTAATCTACTGTGAAAAATGACCATTAAAAAAATAAATTAATGTTCCAGTTTCTTATGGAGTGTTTAATGCTCTCAAAGGAGTAAAAATCTTTCCCTCTTGCTGCCTTCACTACTTTCAACTCCCCACATTTCTGTCTTCCTGAGTTGCAGCAGAAAATCCATCTGCCAAATGTAACCCCATTTCTTAAATGCCAGGTATGATTTTGTGACAAAATGCAAAGCTTAGTCCCTCCCAGGTGTAAGAGGCAGGGACAAGGGGCACTGTAAGGATATTCTGAGTAGGATATTTTGAATAGGATTTGTCTGATTACTCATTGTAAATTCTGAGAAAGAAACACAAGAATATACTTCTGAGGGAAAGACCCCAGAACATCTAGAAAAGAGCAAATGTTATTAACAGAATCTAATGCACTCTGAGTACCAGCAAGTACTTATAGGAAAACTCTGAGAATATAAACTGATGAGGGTTAACTTCCATTCTGGCGTCTTTGACAGTAACCAATATAAGGTCCATCTAACCCAAGATCCTGTTTTCAACAGTGTCCAAGGGCAGGTGGCTACAGAAAAGTATGAAAATAGAGAAAGCACATAGTGGTATTTCCCAGAAATACTCTCCTAGCAACCACAAATTTGCATCTCAGGGGCTTTCTGAGACAAAGATACTGTTTTGGTTTTGACAAAACAGCCCCTGGTGGAAGTCTCTTCCATGTATGGCTCTAAAACAGAAACACAAAACAGTCAGAGACACTACCTTTGCCTCTCTGGACACAAGACAGAGTCAAAGGAATTAAACTGTCGAGAAAAAATTTAAGCTAATTTTTTTTCATGTAGAATATACTTTTATTTCATGTTGATGGTATCATAGTACATACTCAGCTGAAATTTTAGGTATGTTTTGTTAATTTCCATAACATGGGTACAACAGAAAAGTCAGACTCTAATAGTATAAAGTGCCAGAGCCTTACTGAGGTCAGTGAGCTTCCCCACTTACACCACCAGAAAATTTGGTTCACCATATCTTCCTCTGCTGGAGATTCTTTTGATGAGCAAGGCTGTAAAAAAATATGTCACGTATTCTTGGGTTGCAGATATAAATGATGGAGGTTTTTGAAGAGAACCTGCTCAAAAAAATGTCAAAGAAAAAGAACTGCATGCTCTATGTTGTATTTAAAGAATATCTTGGATAGCCTTGTATGATGTTAGCTAGTACAATTTCATTCTGTTTAAGAAAGTTTACTATCCAACTTTATCAGGTTCCATAAAATTTCAGTATGATATTTTAAAATCTATCTAAAACAGCAAGAACACAGATATGTGCAACACCATGAATATAAATGCAAGCCATTTAAAATATATCTAAGCGAGCAATCCAGGAACAGACTGATCATCGGGGAGAAAAACAGATAATCTGAATTTGTCTATATCCGTGTCTCTCTGTGTAAATATCCGTCTATGCATACTCATAAATATTTCATCTGGATCTAGTTTGAATTTGGATTCAGCACCTAACCTGGATAGGCAGAGTTCACAAATTGCCTGTTCAGTGATCCTGCTTTGTTTTGTAAGTGTATGAGGATGTGACTCTCGCAAGCAGTACAGAAGCAAAAAACTGCAAAGAGAAAAACACCTGAAGGACAATACCTTCAGCTCTGAATAGTCAAACACCCTAGATTCTTGCTGCAAAGTGCGTTCTGAAGGGTAGTCAATTCACTGCTCAATTTCATATTAGAGGGATTGAAGTGAGGGCCTGGTTTCCAAATAGCTATTTCTGTTGACCTTTGCAGCAGAGCATCCAGGGCACTCAGTTATAACGCTGTGGAGCACCTCCCACTGCATGTTTGTTCTGTGCTTGGGAAGACTTTTCTTAAATCAGGAGCAGTATCCATAAGATATGTTTTATCCTCAGAGAGTTTGTTTTTTTAAAAAATACTTAAAAATTAAGAATACCAGTGACATTTTTCTGTTTGCTTTTATAAAATTAGCTTTCATCGTATTAAGTAAGAAAGAAAGAAATCTGTTCACATATCCTTAGCTCATCTTTTCAAACATCTGAACCCAGGAAATATGATGGTTTTGCCTATGGAAAGGATTTTCCAGTGAAAATCACTGACTTTCTGTGGTCTGTTAATTACAAACTGGTTTAGGCTAAGAAGAGATATTTGAACTTCTCTCTAAAAGGTAGCTTTTCAGCTAGGTGTAAGATCTCAAAACTAAGAACTTGGCAATAGCTGTCACCTCAAACATCGCTATATCATGCTGTGCTGCTGCTTTCAGCAATTGCCTCACTGTTCCTTGTCTGAGAAGTCTGTCTAAGAGGACCTAGGCATGAATATAAGATAAATTATGATCATGTGTACATGCTTTTCTTTTTTCCCAATGATATGATCCACCTAAGAAGTTGGAGCCACTCGGTCTGTGGATTTTGTCTGGTTCCTAGAAAAAGGCAATGTGATGCACAAAGGCTACCTGGAAAAAAGGAATAGAAATTCCTTCTTGTTGACTTAAAAGGAAGTCCTGTTAACTTGGTCCTTATTAAACAAATTTTTCTAAAGGATTTCAGCATACCTATATTTATACATCACATAGGTGTGTAACAGTAAGCAAAAGTGTCAATATATGGAGAAAACCACCTTAATTTGGTCCTCATTGAGTTTCACAGGAACAAAAAAAAATTGCCCAGTTGTCTTTTCGTAGACCTATTTTTATGAATGTTTTTCTGCTCTTATGCTTTAAAACAGTCGAAAACAGACCGTGTGAAATGTGCCTCCTATTAAATAGTACTACCAAGCTCTTGAGTAGCTGAAACAACGGCATGCAGGGGTGGCCCCGGCAGAGAGAAACCCAGGCAAATGCGCACGCAATACACATTTCACACATTTCACAAATTTGGGTCTATCGTGGTTTTGACCGAATTGACCAACCAGAACAACAGATGGCCCCTCCCTCCCTCCTTAAGGAAAAGAGAGGAGAGGAAGGGGGAAAGGAAAGGAAAAAAAAAACTTCTGAGTTTAGAAAAAACTAAACTACTTTAATGAAAATATAAATAAGTAATGAAATAATAATAAGGAAAAGGAAAANNGAATACCCTGTTGGTCAGTTTTGGGTCAGCTGTCCTGTCTGCTCCTCCCCACAGCTGGGACCCCTCTACGCGTTTTCACTTCCGAACCTCCAATGGGGCAAATAACAAATTTGTGTGACCTTATAGCAATAAGTATAAGCAAAGGCCTCTCAGCATACCATTCCTTGGTATAATCAGGTCTT